>JAVLUX010000020.1:16735000-16910000 GCA_032164185.1 Moxostoma hubbsi | reverse complement strand
AGAACTACTGGGGAAAACAAGATCAGATTGATTGATGTCTTTCAACCAAAAGAAGAGACTGCCGATGCCATCTGTACCTGCATTGTAGAGATCCTGGAGAAGTTCAAAATACCTTTAATAAACATGGCCATAATTTATTCAAATTTCCCAGATCATGAAAATCTTCACTCAGGTTTGAAGCGGTTTAAACCTGATATTGTGTCTTTATGTGGACTTACAGATATGGCAGGAAAAGTGTGTCACAGTGGTGTCATGGAAATGGAGTTTTCAGGCCTGATTAAGAATCTCATCACAGAGATCTACAAACACTTTCCATCTTTCCCAGATGCTCTAAAAAGTGAGCTTGAAGATGTTGAAGGGTCAAACTTAACAAACGAAACCTTAACATCTCAGTGCTCTCTCTTCTGGAGAATAATCCATAAAATGACTACAGCTTGGTCGGACATGGAGAAATACTTTGGATGTCAGGAGAACAGTATTGATAAACAAGCAATCTGTCTTCTTAGGGATCCTAAAGTAAGACTTAACTTCCTGTTTCTAAGTCATGCTTTGCAGCCCCTTTGTGATTTTCAGGAGAGTTTTGACCAAGGTGTCAGTGTCACACAGCTCCTCCAAGATGCTTCTCAGTTACTGAAAGTCTACACAAAGAGCTTCCTCAGACCTGGAGCAGCAGAGTATTTTCTTCGGAGAGGAAAGGCCTCGCTCGTAAAGGAAAGAGTGGGACATTTACCTAGAGGAGAGGTTGAAGTCGGCAGTGAAGCGAACGACTTTCTTCAGCAGAATTCTACGAAGCTGACCAACTACTTGGAGAGCTTCCATAGGTCCATCATCTCCTTCTACACGACTGTTACTCTTAGTATTGTCACATGTTTACCCTTTCCAGGGTCCACCCAGAGAAACTTGTCTTTACTGTTGAGTCCGGGGAACAAGCTCAAGGTGACTGGCAAAGTAGTTCAAGATTTAGGTGTCTGTTTTGGAGTTTGCTCAAGCGCTGAGAAAATCAGCTTGCTGACAGATGAGTTTTTGGAGTACCAGTTCGTTGATGGGGGTGACACACACTCAGCTGACCAGTTGATGGAGCAGTACTGGAAGAATGAGCTGAGGATTATGGGAAGGACATCCAGATTTGGAAAATTAATCCTTTGCCTGTTGGCGCTGCCAAATACGTTGAAAAGAGAGATAATTTTTGAGCAGGTGAGTCACATACGTATGAGCAGCTTGATTGCTTTAAGAAGCATTGTCCACAAAGCATTTTTTAAAAGAATGATAGGCTTGCTGTTGATTACCACAGACCTATTATTTGGAAGTGTGTATTGTGTTAAAGCCCAAAATATGCTTTGTTATATAATTTATTTTCATTAAATATATATGTTAGGGTATGTGTATAGTCGAACGGTCCGCCTTTCAAAGTATATGCCATTTGACTGTGCTCGATTACAGGCCATTGACTGCTATGTCATAGTGGAGGTGGGTTTTGCACAAAAAGGATTGACATAGTTATGACTCGTATCATTACCATGCACTTTCATATGATACGTGCAATGATTCAGGAAGGGACTGTTTACATTGATAAAAAAATCCACCTGAAGGAATTAAGTCAGTAATGTATAACCCACTAAAAGGATGATTTATTTTAGACTAATTAATAGCTAACACACATTTCTATGCAAAAAGGACAAAATACAATCTTCACATTTCTGCTTTGTTTGTTTACACGTTCATCACTTTTACATTCATCTTATTTTATTTTGTCATGCATGCAGAGACAGGACCCAAATACAGAGGTTAAAAACTGGGAATTTATTAAATACAAAAAATAAGGGGGAAAAACAATAAACATAAACTACAAAGGGAAAAAAACTAAGGAAATATAATTCAGGCTGGGGAAACAGAAACAGAACTGACCGAACCAAGTTAAGGATGGGAATAAAAAACAGGACCAACAAGAAGGGCCCGACTGGAAAATTAAAGTCAAGTCAAGTGGTTTTTATTGTCGTTTCAACCATATACAGTACACAGCAAAACGAGACAACGTTCCTCCAGGACCATGGAGCTATAAAACAACACAGAATCACATGAGACTACACAGACTAAATAAAATACCTATATAAAGTGCACGTGCAAACGTGTGCAAAAAGTACGGGACGGTACAATAAATTACTAACAATGAACTGGACAACAGGCACAGTGAGAGACAGTGCAGCGCCGACCAGTACACAGTAGTGCAAAAAGATGACAGTTTCTAAAAATGCTAAATGTAAACATAACATACTATGAGATAGTGTTCTATGCACATAGCAGTTATTGAGGTAGCAGACAGTTATAAAGTGACAGAAATTAAAGTGCAACTCTGGACATGTGTGTGTGTGTCAAACCAGTCTCTGAGTATTGAGGAGTCTGATGGCTTAGGGGAAGAAGCTGTTACACAGTCTGGCTGTGAGGGCCCGAATGCTTCGGTACCTCTTGCCAGATGGCAGGAGGGTGAAGAGTTTGTGTGAGGGGTGTGTGGGGTCATCCACAAGGCTGGTGGCTTTGCAGATGCTGTGTTTTTTGTAAATGTCTTTGATGGAGGGAAGAGAGACCCCGATGATCTTCTCAGCTGTCCTCACTATCCTCTGCAGGGCTTTGCGATCCGAAACGGTCCTAAACCAGGCAGTGATGCAGCTGCTCAGGATGCTCTCCATAGTGTATGCAATGTAGTGAGGATGGGGGGTGGGAGATGTGCTTTCCTCAGTCTTCGAAGAAAGTAGAGATGCTGCTGGGCTTTCTTGGTAATAGAGCTGGTGTTGAGGGACCAGATGAGGTTCTCTGCCAGGTGCACACCAAGGAATTTGGTGCTCTTGACTATCTCCACAGAGGAGCCATCAATGTTCAGCGGAGAGTGGTCACGCTGTGCTCTCCTAAAGTCAACAACCATCTCATTTGTGTTGTCGACATTCACGGACAGGTTGTTGGCTCTACACCAGTCCATTAACCGCTGCACCTCCTCTCTGTACGCTGACTCGTCGTTCTTGCTGATGAGACCCGCCACGGTCATGTCATTGGCGAACTTGATGATGTGATTCGAGCTGTGCATTGCTGCACAGTTGTAAGTCAACAGAGTGAACAGCAGTGGACTGAGCACACAGCCCTGGGGGGCCCTAGTGCTCAGTGCGGTGGTGGTGGAGATGCTGTTCCCGATCCGGACTGACTGAGGTCTCCCAGTCAGCAAGTCCAGGATCCAGTTGCAGAGGGAGGTTTCCAGGCCCAGCAGGTTCAGCTTTCCAATCAGGTGCTGGGGAATGATTGTGTTGTGTCTTGCTGTTTTTAGGGCTGCCTTGTCACCTGCTCTGAAGGCAAGGGTCCTCAGCAGCGTGCGCATCTCCGCAGTCATCCACAGCTTCTGGTAGGAGCGTGTGGTGATAGTCTGGGATAAAGTGACATCATCAATGCACTTGCTGATGTAGCTGGTCACTGATGCTGTGTATTCCTCTAATTTGGTAGAATCGCCATATGTTGCAGCCTCCCTGAACATGTGCCAGTCAGTACACTCAAAACAGTCCTGAAGAGCAGAGATGGCTCCTGCTGGCCAGGTTTTCACCTGCTTCTGAAGCGGTTTTGTGCATCTGACGAGCGGTCTGTATGCTGGAATTAGCATAACAGAGATGTGGTCTGAGTAGCCGAGGTGGGGGCGGGGCTCCGCCCGGTACGCACCTGGGATGTTTGTTTAAACGAGATCAAGCGCGTTCCCCCCTCTCGTTGCAAAGTCCACATACTGATGGAATTTAGGGAGCACTGTCTTGAGATTTGCATGGTTGAAATCTCCGGCACAATAAACAGTCTGTCGAGGTGAGCTCATAGCCCCATTCAATTCACAGAGCGCTTCCTTAGCGGTAGCGCTGGGGGGATGTAATCTCCGGTTATGATAACAGTGGTGAATTCCCGTGGTAAATAAAAAGGTCTGCATTTAACAGTCACGGTGATGAGCAGTAGCTAGAGACTAGCATAGAGTTCTTGCACCATTCCGTGTTGATGTAAACACACAAGCCACCACCGCGAGTCTTACCGCACAGAGCTGCATTTCTGTCGGCACGAGGCGAGCATGTCTAGCTGAATGGCGGCATCCGGAACTCTGTCGCTGAGCCACGTCTCCGAGAAAACAAAGACGCAGCAGTCTCTAAACTCAAGCTGTGTAGCCTGTTGGAGTCGGATGTAGTCCAGTTTATTGTCCAGGGAGCAAACTTTTGAGAGCAGGATAGACGGGAGAGCTGGCCGGCTAGGGTTTGTTTTTAGCCTAGCATGGATCCCCGCCCTCTTGCCATGCTTCCGCTTTATCGCACACCGCTTACGACATCCTCTCCCCCGGCCACAAGCATCAGGCAACACCGAGGACTGGAGGCCTGGTCTTCGCAGCAAGCCGAGTACGCGTAGCGCCTCCTGTAGGTCATCATGCAGCTTGGTTGTTGCATGAATCCTATATTTGAGCAGTGTCTGGCGATGGTAGACACAAACACCGGTTGCTCCGATGTCCATGTGCCGCAAAAGTCTGTTTTTTTTAACAAAAATAGCACCCTTTTGGATCCGGAGTGGCCATTGCATGCTACCGTGCCGCCATCTTGGATCCAGTCTGACTGACTGGAAACAAGACGAACTGGTTGTGGACCGCAAACACGAGGAGACTAAAATATGGAGAGAAATCAAATGGGTTAACAGGGGACAGGTGAGGCAAATTAACTAATAATAAGCAAAGAAGGAGGCGGGGTATGACTTAAGACAGAGAGACATGTGGCGATACAGAAACAAAGCCACATTCTCTAACAAGTCAAAACACCCGAAGGGTATGAGCACATGTTGCCAAGATAATAAGGCAATATACACCCATGCCAACCGACAAACAAGATGAGAGAATGCGTAGCAATGCCAAACAAAGCAATAACACATGTTCTCACACTAAACGCCACGCGAAGCACGCAACAGGCGACAAAAACAAAACAAGACAGGACACCTGTGTGAGAGTTCGGCCACACACCCGACACATTAGACTGAAGTGAACAAACTCCAGTACAACACGAAGACCCTGCGTGATTCGCACCTGTGTTCGTGAGAGTCAGACAAATTATTGACGCGAGTGCATGCTGCCAAGATGACATGAGCATGATGCACCCACATCAGTAACAGACAGACATGAAGGACGAGTGTCTGGATCCCGACAGAGGCCGAAACCGAACCAGACAGGAAGTCAGGATCAGACATGTGCTCCCGACATGAAACAAGACATACCGAAGAGCACATGCCAGGAAATACAACCGAAACCGTGTGCTCACACAAAGACAGACAACGAAACACAAGACATACACTACATGGGACGATGATGCGATGGTGACATATTTGTTTTTACAAACTTAGGCTTGCATCACATCAACATTACACATCACATATGTAGTCTCGCGTAGCCAGATTTTTTACTAAAATGGCAAAAATCTAGACCGTACAGCAGCTTAAATTGGCCAATATTTAATTGCCTACTAAGATAGGAAAAGCCCTCTAACTGACATATAAAGCAATCAGTCTTAGTCAGTTTTATCATTACTGGCCATTTAGCCTGTTATCAGAGATACACTGGTGGCCAAATGTTTGAAATAATGTACAGATTTTGCTCTTATGGAAATAAATTGGTACTTTTACTGACCAAAGTGGCATTCAACTGATCACAATGTATAGTCAGGACATTAATAACGTGAACAATTACTATTACAATTTGACAAAAATGTCAGAACTTCTTAAACTACTTAGAGTTCTCATCAAAAAATCCTCCACGTGCAGCAATGACAGCATTGCAGATCCTTGTCATTCTAGCTGTCCTGGATTTTTTGATACTCTATATTTAGAGGCAATTCGGTCGGTGCCTAAAATGTATTGAACTCGATACCCAGCCCTATCTGTAGCACTTGCCATAGATGTGGCTGTCTTGTCGGGCACTTCTCACGCACCGTACAGTCTAGCTGATCCCACAAAAACTCAAAGGGTTTAAGATCTATAACACTCTTTTCTATTATCTGTTGTCCAATGTCTATGTTTCTTTGCCCACTCTAAGCTTTTCTTTTTTGTTTTTCTGTTTCAAAAGTGGCTTTTTCTTTGCAATTCTTCGCATAAGGCCTGCACTTTACTGTCTTCTTTTTACTGATGTACATGAAACTGGTGTTGAGCGGTTAGAATTCAATGAAGCTGTCAGATGAGGACATGTGAGGCCTCTGAGGACTCTTGTTAGAGCCAGTTGTCCTTTGTCTTTAAAGACTGTAGTGTACACCTTTGTATGAAATCTTCAGTTTTTTGGCAATTTCAAGCATTGTATATCCTTCATTCCTCAAAACAGTGATTGGCTGATGAGTTTCTAGAGAAAGCTTTTTCTTTTGCCATTCTTGACTTAATATTGACCTTAAGACATACCAGTCTATTGTGGCAACTCAAAAACAAACACAAAGACAATGTTAATTTTCATGATTACTAAAGGATAAGCTGCTGGAAATGGGGCCTGTCTACATTTTTCAAATAGTGATGGCTGTTTTTTACATCAGTAATGTCCTGACTATATTTTGTGATCAGTTGAATGCCACTTTGGAGAATCTGCTTTAATTTCTGGAACATGTCTCAATCAAAACTCAGAATATCTTTAAAAGATTTTATTAAACTAACCTGGCAAACTTGGGCAAATCTGGTAAATATTTTGTACTCAAAAGGGCTCATTGTATCATCGTTTATCCTTGTGAACACAACTCTTGTTTCCAGTCGGACTGTCCTGTGAAAAGTCCTGTGTGCTTCTACTCGTGGAAGTTCCATCAAACCAGCCAATCAGATTTACGCTGAGTAGTTGTTGAAAGCGTTTTCCAATTTTGTGTACAACGTGCATCATACTATTATAGAACGGACTGTGAACTTGGTTTGAACCCAGAACATTCCTATATAATCTTTAAACAGTGTTCGACAACACTTAATAAGCAACTTCATAATCTGGGACAGTGATTGCATGTTTTAGTTTTATTTTTATTTTTTTATTTTTTTATGGGTGAGTGAATTAATAAAGAAGTTTGGGCCTCCTTTTAAAGTACTTTATTGTATTTGTGTCTTTGGTTGTATCTCAGCTGTTTCAACACACTAACAACTTTGAGGGAAAAATAGAGGACAGTGAGGAGAAGAACGTTGCAGAGGATGATGTCACAGACAGCAGCTCATATAAAAGTGCTCCATCACATCTTAGCCCAGAAACTCATGGGAGCGTCATATCTGGTAATGAGATGCAATGGATACATGACTTATTGTAGACAAGTTACTTCTTTACATTATTACAACACAAAAATTTGAATATATGTGAGGATCTGATGTCATTTTAAAGTGCTTTTTACCACTCTTGATTCTCAGAAGTTATTGACTTGACAGAAGTGGAGGACGCACCAATGGACGTGGACAACATTGCACTAATCTCGTGTGAATCAGACACAGACATTGAAAATAATACAAAAGGTTTTAGGCCCTATCCAAATATATTGGCTTGTGTTGTTTTATCTTTTATACACTGTAAAAAGTTTAATTGCTGCCTTCAATTTTTAAGTAAAATCAGAATAGTGCCAGAGTCACATCCTGCAGTGATTTTGTCTTTTTTTTCAACTACTTTATGAGTTGAAACTCTGAAAACTCTTTCAATTGAGTAGATGTGAACAAAGATGTTGGAATGATTTTTACAGTGCATAATTCTGCAATATTGCAACAGGGTTTAAGATAAACTGCTTTTGGCTTTGCCTTTGTTTAATTTCATATGTGTCCGTTGTCATAGATGATGATGATGATGGTGATGATGATACCACTGATGATGATGACGAGTACAGCAATAGTGATGATGATGTCATAAGGACTAATAATGTGGATCAAGAGGTGAATATCTATTCAGTTCTAGTTAAGGTTTAGTTTATTTATGGATATGTTGACTGAACACATTGCTTTAAATTTTTTGCCAGAAAGAGAAAGGAAATATCTCCTCAACACATAACATAGAGAAAACAGACAGTCCATACCAAGTAAGTTCTTAACAGCCATAAGATACTTTTTTATTACTTCTGTATATTGTAGTTGCACTTATATGTGGGATTCAAATTCAGACTCGCCATCCAACAATTGCTGTGTTTTCCCCATTAGGATGGTTTCACAGTTGGTGAGATGGTTTGGGCGCAGATTGAAGGCCTTGGTCTCTGGCCTGGACTGATTCAGAGCTGGGACAGTGTGAGCCCCTGTGGCTCCATGCGTAATGTGTTTATCTTTGGAAACAAGATGGTGTCAGAGGTACAAACAGAGATTCTATGGATGATTATGCTGAGTTTTAAGGCGGTGTCTCACTAGCTAACTCGAAACAACTTGGTCAGGGATGTAACACATACCATTTTTAATGTTTTGTATTTTTTATCTGAAATCTCACCGTCCTCTGTTAGTGCTATGCCACATAAACACACACTTGTTAAGAATGGTAGAGGGGTAACAAATAAAATTACTGCCTCTGACATATTTTACAAATCCCTGTCACGTGAAGCTTGCCAAAATAAAAACAGGAGCACCGGAAGAACATATACAATAAATATATAATACATTTGGATGCGATACATGGATTAACAACCCAGCAACTATGTATACAAAGAAACCAATGAAACTTTACCATTATTTACTTGCTTTTGTGTTATTACTTTCCAGATAGAAAGATAAAATGTCCTGTTGTTTTCTATTGCAGATCCATTCAGACAATCTCCAGCCATTTTCTTCATTTGTCAAGTGCTTCTGTTCCAATTCATTTGCCACAGTAACTATGTATAAAGAAGCAATCTTCAGCTCTCTGCAGGTAATGCAGATTTGGCTTTGCTTTCACCATTTTTGTGCCCTAAGGTCTGATTACCAGTATCTAGTTTACAACTTCATCTGGGATTACAGTTTATAGTCTAGAAAAACAGTACTGGTGAAGCAGTCCAAGTTTACACCTAATTTTAGACTTCTTTGGGAATCATGAATTCTTGAAACTGGCTCTTTGTTAAAGAGATCACTATGAGCCCTTTAAGTACTGTAGTTTGTTACTACCAGAGTAATGCAAGAACTCATGTGAAAGGAATAGTTTACCAAAAGAATTCTCTCATCATTTATTTACCTTTATACTGTCTCAAACTCGTATGACTTTTAAAGTTATTTTGATAAAGATATGAGGTGTTTTTGTCTATACAATGAAAGACTAAAGCAATACAATAATTTTTGTGAGAGAAACGGACCAAAATACATTTAATTTTTCACAGAAAATTTTGACATCTGCAGTCTCCTTTGTGATCATGACACTTTCTTGCACTTGACGCGCTATCATAATTTTCACACCCGTGCCGAGTTCATGTTCAATCCGAAACAACAGTATTTCCACTGTTTGGACTCTAAGTGGTACTATGGTACTACTGGCTGGTTGGGCCAGTGCTTCAGATTTTTACTGGCCCTGCCAACATTTTCACTGCCCCAACACAAAAATGACAAATAGCTGTTTTTGCCATTGTGGCTTTAAAAAATATGTCCGAAGATAAATATTTTTTACATATCTTATGTTTTTAATACAATGTCCCCCAGGAGCCTGGGTAGCTCATTGAGTAAAGACGCTGACTACCACCCCTGGAGTCACGAGTTCGAATCCAGGGCGTGCTGAGTGACTTCAGCCAGGACTCTTAAGCAAACAAATTGGCCAGATTGCTAGGGAGGGTAACCTCCTTGTGGTTGCTATAATGTGTTGTTCTTGCTCTCGGTGGGGCATGTGGTGAGTTGTGTGTGGATGCCGCGGAGAATAGTGTGGGCCTCCACACGTGCTACGTCTCTGCAGTAACGCGAACGACAAACCATGTGATAAGATGTGTGGATTGACGGTCTCAGATGGGGAGGCAACTGAGTTTCATCCTCCACCTTCCAGGGTGAGGTGAGTCACCATGCCACCACAAGGAGATCATTGGGAAGTGGGCATTCCAAATAGGGAGAAAAAAAAAAATCAAATTACATTTATCATTTGCAAGATATGATTTATGCCTTATGTAATCCCATATGTGCTCTTTACAGATATAAATTAATAAATACATCATATTAACCTCAGCCATCCTGCCGTATACACATGTGCTTTTAAGCAAAGAGTTCTGTGGTGGAGAGGATGGGTTTTCAGTCACACGTTTAGTCATGCTGTCATGCAACTTTTGCCCATGTGTAGTTTTTTCACAAGAAGGATCAAAGATTTAGTCAAGACTTAAAGATTTTATTATTGGCAGAGAGAACAGACTTGCTACTAAATCGGTTGTGATGTGTAATATACAGTAAGTAGACATTAGGCCTGAGCTGTGAATTAACAACGTGTACAGCCGTGGCCAAAAGTATTGGCAGTGATATACTTGTTTCTAGATTATTGTGCAGAGTGATCAGATGCATTTTAAATAATTGCAAAAAGCTTCTTTGTCCAAAAAAAATTTACTTTATCACAAAAACCCAAATTTCACAGTTTTTTGGCCCTGGCACAAAATGACCAGCCAACATAATTTCATTAATCATATCAGCAGCACCTGGGAAAGTGTGAACGAGTACTAGTCAGGTGAAATCACTATCATTCTGATTGGATTATAAGAGTAGACTGATTGCTATAAAAAGAGGGAAGAAGTGCTTCCAATCATTGTGTTCTTGTTAGCAATGGTTTCCTCTAAAAAAGACGTGCAGCCATCATCACTTTGCATCAAAATGGCCTCACGTGCAAGGAAATTGCTGCAAAGAATATTGCACCTGAAAGAACAATTTACCGGATCATCAAGAACTTCGAGGAGAGAGGTTCAACTGCAGTGAAGAAGGCTTCAGGATGTCCCAGAGTGTCCAGCAGGTGCCAGGACCGTCTCCACCTGAGGAGTCCGCTACAGAATCGTGTCACCACCAGTGCAGAGCTTGCTCAATATTGGCAGCAGGTTGGTGTGAGTGCATCTGCACGCACAGTGAGGTGAAGACTTTTGGACAATGGCCTGGTGTCAAGAAGGGCAGCAAAGAAGCCACTTCTCTCCAAGAAAAACATCAAGGACAGACTGAAATTCTGCAGGAAGCACAAGGATTGGACAGCAGAAGACTGGTGCAAAGTTATTTTCTCTGATGAAGCCCCATTCCAACTGTTTGGGACATCTGGAAAATCGATAGTCCGGAGAAGAAAAGGTGAACTCCTACCATGAGTCCTGTGTCGTGCCAACAGTGAAGCATCCTGAGACAATCCATGTGTGGGACTACTTTTCATTCAAAGGAGTGGGTTCTCTCACAATTCTGCCCAAAAACACTGTCATGAATAAAGAATGGTATCAAAACTTCCTGCATGAGCAACTTCTCCCAACGATCCAGGAGCAATTTGGTGATGATCCGTGCATTTTCCAGCATGATGGAGCACCATGTCACATGGCAAGAGTGATAATGAAGTGGCTCGGAGATCATTACATTGAAATTTTGGATCCGTGGCCAGGCAACTCCCCGGATCTTAATCCCATAGAGAACCTGTGGTCAATCCACAAAAGGCGAGTGAACAAGCAAAAGCCCACAAATTGTGATCAACTCCAATGACTAATAGGTCAAGAATTGATCGGCATCAGTCAGGATTTCGCCCAGAAGCTGATATCCAACAAGCCAGAGCGAATTACAGAGGTTATGAAGAACAAGGGTCAACACTAAATATTGACTCTTTGCATATATTGAATGCTTTTGCCAATAAAAGCCTTTAAAACTTATGAAATACTTAGCATTGTTATCCAGTATACCATAGAAACATATGAAAATAATAATCTACAAATACTGAAGCAGCAAACTTTGCAAAACACAAAATTTATGTCACTGGCAATACTTTTGGCCATGGCTGTATATCACTGACTGATATACAAAGAACAAAAATACCTGTATGGTCCAGAAATGAGACATGTAACGGGTGTTTTATGAGGATGATATGAAGTAGACTGTTTCAAATATTCATCTTCACCCTGCTGCTGAACAGCTCTGATAATAATAGCCATAGTGATCTCGCTTCTTTTCATATCAAACGGCATTATCATGTTGAATTAACATTTACGTTTTTAAAAATTACCTAATTAAATGTATACTTTTTGGACATTGAGCAGCTTGTGATTTCCAGACACGTTTATAACTGGGGTTTAACAAAGTTTATTATGTCTCATTCGGTGCTTCAACTCTAAAGACAAATTAATGAGAGAAAATTAGCGTTTTTTACAATGTGAATAAAACTAGCGCTCCGACCCTATACGAGAGCACTTGCTGTTGATTTCTTGTGTTCCAATGTGTGGATTACTAATTTTCACCAACATGTAAAAACGAAAAATGTGGGGATTTTGAGCACTGTGAACACGGAATGTGCGGGGATACTTAAAATGTTGCACAAGATGTTAAATCCCAAAAAAATTCATTAAGTAGTGTTTTTTTCTCCTGCTATTTTCTACACATTAGTAACAGCTGCTGCTAAGACACTTGGAAAAGAGCGTGGATCGGGCAATTGAAAGTTCTAGCAACTGACCCGAATCTTTCTTGCACTGGCCCCGGGCCATCGGTCAGTCCTTATTGTCGAGCCCTGTATGGGGTAATATTCGTTAAGTAATAGCCCACACAATGACGCAAGGAAGCTTGATTTCAAACTTTGCCTTTATTTTTGTATTTATTTTAACTCAATTAAAATGAAAAAGAAAAAAAAATTGCAAATGAAAGCTATGTTGTTCAACTTTCTGAAAGATGGCTTTTCAACAGTTGTGAAGGGCAATTTCTCTTTGGCAACAAACCTACTTCATCCATGCATTCTCTCCATCATGGGCTACCGGTCGAGTATTTCGTTGTCCAGGCAAATACATAACTTATTGTGGGTTGTTGCGGGTTTAATCCCAGGACCTAGTTTAGTTGCTTCGGAAGGGTAATGGGTAACTTTGAATGCATGTGAATAAATTAGTTTTGTTCACTTCTAGGGCTGGGGGATAAGCAAGAAATACAGTATCTCACAAAAGTGAGTACACCCATCACATTTTTGTAAATATTTGATTATATCTTTTCATGTGACATCACTGAAGATATGACACTTTGCTACATTGTAAAGTAGTGAGTGTACAGCTTGTATAACAGTGTACATTTTCTGTCCCTTCAAAATAACTCAACACACAGCCATTAATGTCTAAAATGCTGGCAACAAAAGTGAGTACACCCCTAAGTGAAAATGTCTAAATTATATAATATCTGGCTTTCAATGTGTTATTTTGGTTCATTTATCATGGGTCAAAAACTCTTCAATAGGCAACTATATTTTTGTGTATATATATATATATATATATATATATATATATATATATATATAACTATATTCATTTTGTTATTCTATGCATTAGGCTGTTGTATTGATATTGGAAGTTCCATTCATAATGTTTCCCCCTTTTACCCGGTATAATATTTCACACTGGCATTGTCCCTTGTACAGAGTAACACCGCACACCTTAGCAACCCTACTCTTTGCATATGTCAAGCGCAAGGAATGTGTAATGTAGCTTCAAATTGGGAACGCACAAAGGAGAATGCAGCAATTTGAGATTGCATAAGGGTGTATAAATGATTAGAAAATTATCATTTTTGGATGACTTATTCTTTTAGGAGAAAAAAACCTGTTAAAACAGAAAAGTCTCTCATTGTGTGGTTTTCACATTGTGTTTCTAGGTGGCTTGCAAGCGCAGTAGAATGTTTTTTTCTCCTGAGTCAGACTCTAAGGACGAGCTGCTAAGGGTTATGTTGGAATGGGCCTTTAAAGGTTTTGAACCATCAGGTTCAGAAGGGCTTCGACCTCAATCAATAGGCAAAGGTATGATATCCAGATATCCATTAGATTCTTTGGCTTCAGTTCTGTATTTCAGTGCATAGACTGAAGTATCAAACTTGTAGGAATAGTTCTGAAAATTCTGTTATTATTTACTACCATTTTGCATACACTCATACAAACCCATGTACAAAAAAAAAACAAAGCTGTTTTTTTCCCTAGTAATACACACACACATAACAAAAATCTTCATTAATACATATTTTACATACATTGACAGTTCATAGTGATCAGGGGCTGGCAAACTCTAAAAAACACTATTAAGGCACTTTAAAAGTAGTCCATATGATTATTTCGTCAAACCCGTATGCTATCCATCCTGTGCCATATTTGATTTGAGAGCTTGACAGGCAGTGGTCACTAAAAACTGTCATTTTATGAAAAAGATAAATGTTAAGATTCTTTTAATATTAATTTTTTTGCATGCTTCACTGGGGAAAAAATGGCATACAGTTTTGAAACGAGTAAATAATGATAGAATTTTCATTTTTGGATGAACTATTTATCTGAAGTTTTGCATCCATAGTTAATTTGCTGTATATTTACGATCATTATCTTTTCTTCTTTAGAAAAGGCTATTGTGCCACGCTCAGTGAATGGAACAACAGGCTCTGTCAACTCTCCTGCAAAATACAAAGACAGACCAGAAAAATTATTTCACTTAACTGTATCTCTGAATAAGCTCTCTGAATCTCTGGACCTGTGCAATGGCTCGATAAACCTAAAAAAAAAAGTTTACAGAAAATTCATGTATCCTAAATGGAATCTGAGATCCTCTCAGAATGTGAAGATCCTTAAAAGAAAATATGTTCACCGGAAAATTATTGAAAATATAGACACAAGCATGCAGATCCAGTCAAGACAAAACAGCCAGATAAGACGTATGGACATAGTACACCATTAAACTTTATTACTGCTTTTGAAATTGTGGTAAGCCAAAACCCAAGTAATCTGTTTTTTATATAATTGCTTTCACAGTTGAAATGGTGGATGGAGTATTAAAAAAGAAGAAAGGCATTGAAGGTAAGAAATCCTTTAATGAACATAATTGCACTATTTGTAATGCACTGTTGATAATGAGCGCAGTTCATCTTCCTAATTCTTTTTCCACACAGATTTCTGTTTATCATGTGGGAGTGCATCTGTCGAAGTCCTCCACCCACTCTTTGAAGGCAGCCTGTGCTCCAAATGCAAGGTAATGTATGTTTGTAAATGTTCCTCATGTCGCATATTTGTATTTTACAGTGGTCCAATCAATGACACTGGATTGAATCATTTTGACTGTCAAAAATAATTGCATCTGTATGAGTTTTAAGAGGGTGAACTCATAAATTGAGCTGCCGAGGTTGCAGTGTGTGGCAGGGCGGAGCCAGGTCGTGATTATACACACCTCCGGTCCCTTATCAGGCTAATTAAGCCTCCGAGAGGGATAAAGGCCGACTGCGGATGGTAGTATGACAGAGAGAGATCTTTTTTCGGTCAGCTGACCGTCATGTTTGTGTCTTTTGTTTAAGTTTATCATTAAAACTATTATTTACCTCCTTTCACTTAAATCCCTTTACACAGTGTTATTATTTTTTAATGAGAACTAAATGAAAAACATTTTATTAACTGAAATAAAAATATAAATGGACACAATTGGAAAAAACTGCAACTAAACTAAAATACATTTGCGTGACTCCTAAATACAACAAATACCTTGAATATTAGTTTTTGATACAATATATTATATTTCAACCCACCTTCATTAAAGGTGCAATATGTAAAAGAAAATTGCCAATGTGTGAACGGCTTGTAACGCAACTTAAAAAATGAGCCCTTCCCGGACTTTCTAGGTTGCCTATTAAAGCCTGTAGACAGATTTTCATGCAAATGGAGCGGGTCACTTTTGCCGGGAAAATCCAAAGGATGTGATGTTTATGTGCGCTCTTTAATAGCTTCTCTTCCGCTATTCAACAGCCACAACAAACTGCAACATGGGTAACATTAGCTTTGAGATTGAATCCAGCAAACGTCCGGCTCAGAGCACAACACCGACTCCTACACAAACTCAGAGTAAGCCCAAAAAAAACATTTATCTACTGAATCCCATCTGGCTAAGCGGGAACGTGATCATGGTCGAGCGAAAACCGGCTGTGTATTTGATTCCTGGAGGGACCTTCGTTTGGTGTATCACTTTCAGTCTCTTTGTACGTTATGTCATTGTTTTGGTCGATGCTCGCTCGTGTCCCTATAGTGTGTGTGCAAGAGACAGAGAAACATCATCTGGACTAACTTCACACTGTGAATGACAAAGGTAAATATAACATTTATTTTTGTTTATTTTTAGTAGCATAGTTCATTATATAACTATAACTTTATATTAAGAGATTTTACTCAAATTGAATGATGTGATTATGATTACATTGATTATGTTCTGTAATTGTTGTTAATAAATAATAATAAAAAAAAGTTAAGTCTAATAAATTGTTGTTTAGGCTCATAAATGTTACAATAAAATATAATATTAACCAGCTAAAAAATTTTATAAAATTGTAACATAGTTTAAGGGAAAGGAGGAGGCGAAAACCGGCTTGACAATATAAATAATATTTTAATGATAAACTTAAAAGGACAAACACACACATGACGGACATGTCCGTAAATGATCTCTCTCTCGTCGCACCACCGTCTGCCATCGGCCTTTATCCCTCTCGGAGACTTGATTAGCCTGATACGGGACCGGGTGTTTATCATCACCGCCCTGCCACAAAAATATTATTATAAATGAATACAAAAATTGTTTAATAGAAGTGTCAGTATTGTGATATTGGCCTTGATATTATTGAATCAAAAAGAAAAAAGTAATTGCTAATTAATATAATTTAACCATATTTCAGTTATATTATTAACTGTGGCAGCCCAAGAATACTACAACTAAAACTTTATATACATACTAAAACTCACTGAAAAAACTAAAACTAACAATCATAGTGAGAACTAAATTGAAAGGGGAAAATTGAAAATAAAATGAACTAATAGAACTATGAACTAAATTATAAAATTAAAAAAAACTATAATGGCCTTGCTAGGGGGTACTTTAAGAATGACAGGAAACTAGACTACACTCTTTTGTGCAGGACTGAACTGTTCTTCTGTAGTTGCTAATACCACTCATTTTAACTAACTGATATTAATGATGTCTGTTGGCTGTTTCTGTGTTTTTTGTCATGTGTAGTATAATTTCACTGAGACGCTATACCGATATGATGAAGATGGATATCAGTCATACTGTACTGTGTGCTGTTGTGGCATGGAGGTTATTCTGTGTGGCCATGACAGCTGTTGTCGGTAAGTGTGTTTATGATATTGTTGATAAAAAAAAGTATGTCATAGGGATATGCATTTTGGACATTTTCACTACTTCAATCAGATAAATCAGATGGATTAGCAAACTACAGAGGGAGGATTGCCCTGTTTGTTAATTGTTGTTGGTCTATGTAGATAGGAGTCATTGCATTGGATCTTACTGTCTTGCAGCATGAGCATTACATTTTACAATGCAACTTTTAAAAAATGCATCTGGATTATGTTTCATTCAGTTACATTACAGAAAATCACAGTGTGCAATATTGATACAAATGAATGGCATCCAAAATGCCACCTTTCCAAATCTTGAATTAGGCTCTAATTTGCCATACTCGCTACAATTGTACAGAGTGTTTATCTGAGTTGCCATAGCCTTTCTGTCAGCTTGAACCAGTCTGGCCATTCTCTGTTGACCTCTGTCATCAACAAGGCGTTTATGTCCACAGAACTGCCGCTCACTGGATAGTTTTTTGTTTTTTGCCCCGTTCTGAGTAAATTCTAGAGACTGTTGTATGTGAAAATCCCAGGAGATCAACAGTTACAACAATAATATAACCAGCCCATCTGACACCAACAAATCATGCCACGGTCAAAATCACTGAGATAAAAATGTTTCCCCATTCTGATGGTTGATGTGAACATTAACTGAAGCTCATGGGTAGGGTTGCACCAGCTGTGCGTAAATTCTCACGTAAATTGGGACGTAATGTTCACACTAAGGGCTTAGTAACTACTAGGTAGTTTGTATTTAAGTCAGTGTTTAATTTGGTTGCACCACCTGTTCTTAAGGCAAGACTTAACTAGTAGGTCATAAGCTCTCCGTAATTTAATGTGTAGTCGCATGATATGACGTTTATCTGTATATTTCAAGAAAAAGCCATTAAATTTGTGCACAGAATTGTTAAAAAGACGTGAAATTCAGTTTGATCTTGAAACAGTTGATGTTCAAACATTATTTGCTCACGTAAATGTCAGCTGTAATAAATTATATCCCCATTAAAATACGATATGTAATAAAACACGATTTAATTACTTTATATTTAGCTTATGTAAATAACAATGTTCATTAACTGTATCCACAATGAATAAGGGGCAATAAATAAATACTACAAAAAAAACAGGCTGGAAAAATAGACATTTAGTCATTTTAATATTTTATATATTTCATATATGGTGAAACTTGACACCGTAAACAGGAAAGTGCACCGTTAGATTGGTTAAATCATGCTGAAGAAGTTTTTTTTTTACATGTTTTCTCCCGTAAATGTAAACAAGTGTAAATGTCAACATCATCATCATATATGTCGAAAGGACTGAAGCCTGTCAACCAAAACATGAGCTCACTGATGTCATTAAGTGAGTCTGCTTTATAATTCCATCCTTTACTCCTGGTCGGAGTCTTCCGTACATATTTAATTTATACGTAGTTTTACGTCCTACCTAAATTTAATGGTGCAATGCTCAAATATTTAGTAGTGTGTAAATTGTAACTTAGTGCCCATTTATGCCACAACTAGGCTAAGTTATAACTTGCGTATAGCTGGTGCAACTGGCCCCTGGACTTATCTGCATGATTTTATGCATTGATCCGTTGCCACGCGATTGGCTGATTAGATAATCACATGAATAAGTACAGTAGGTCTACAGGTGTTTCTAATAAAGTGGTCTGTGATTTTAAATATTATATACTACTGTAGTAGTTATATATTACCATCTTGAGTAAGAAGCACATTTTCTGTATTTTTGTATTGTAGTCAGGCAAAGTCAGATATTCAGCAGCCCCACAGCAATTAGCCTATATAATAATGGTGATAAATTTGCTTAACATAGTAGTTGGTTCACCTCAATTTGACTCTCTCCTTTTTCTAGCTCCTACTGTGTGGACTGTCTGGATATCTTAGTAGGCAAGGGGACATTTAACAAACTGAAAAATGTGGACCCATGGATCTGTTACCTGTGTGCGCCAGAGAACAGCCTTGGAGCAATGAGGCCTAGACATGACTGGAGCATCCGCGTGCAGGAATTCTTTGCCAACAATAGTGCCATGGAGTTTGTTAGTGTTTTACTTGATACAATTCATCTCTTTGCAAAAATATTGGATGACCTTCCTGATTTGTATTTGTATTAATTTCACCATGAACTGAAAGTTTTTCAAGAAATACCACTGACCTTTTTCCTCTGCAGGAGCCCCATCGTGTTTACCCCTCAATCTCTGCCAACCTGCAACGTCCAATCAGAGTGCTCTCCTTATTTGATGGTATAGCCACAGGTAATTCCACTATGGTCTCTGCATGATTTTCATACTCCGTTTTCAAACTAGTGGGGTTTAGTCTGTAAACAAATCTGTGTTTTTGGATGAATCTTGTAAGTGAACGAATTGTTCCTTCACTTTCATTGGTCAGTCATAAATGAGTTTGATTTCACAAATCCGTTGAATCAATGATTCAATGACTCACTCATAACAAAAAATATACTCATTTGTAGCCACCTACTAGCATAAAGATGTAATCTGCAGAAATGATCACAATCAATAATGAATCAACATACCCAACACCATTTGGAAAACCATGAATACAGATCAACTAAATGATACAAATATCAGCACTCTTGGAATGCCAATTGGGCAAACAGATTAAAGGACCGGAAGTATTCTTTGGCCTTAATTCTATTAGGATATTGCTTGATTGCTTGCCATCTATTGCATGCTGCATACTGTAAGTTGGGCACGTGGTTTCATTAAAATGCATTTATGTCTTTCAGGATACCTCGTTCTGAAAGAGCTTGGCTTCAGAGTGGAAAAATATGTGGCCTCAGAGGTCGATGAAGAGTCTATTACCATCTCCATTGTCAACCATGATGGAAAAATCACTCATGTGGATGATGTTCGAAGAATAACCAAATATCATGTGTGTTTGCAGAATTCTCTCTTTGACTGTTTACACATCCATATACTGAGCTTTAATTACAGTTATGAAGAACACAGAGCTTAATATCTTTTATTGTTTTAGATTGATAAGTGGGGCCCATTTGATTTACTCATTGGTGGAAGTCCTTGCAATGACTTGACCATAGTCAATCCTTCCCGGAAAGGTTTGTTTGGTAAGACACTACGGGATAGCAAGACCACACAAACAGAAACACTCTTTTAAGGAAATAGTAAGGAATAGTTCACCCTAAAATGCAATATTAAGATGAAACATAAATGAGAACAAAATCTGCTTCATTTATTGCATGCTGACCATTTCTAAGAAGTGTTCCCTGACTTCCAGTTTTCTGTTGACTTTTTTGCAGAGGGCACTGGACGGCTCTTTTTTGAATATTATCGGCTCCTGAATATTATGAAGCCGAAGGAGGAAGACCCACAGCCGTTCTTCTGGCTGTTTGAGAATGTTGTGACCATGACTAACAGTCATAAGGCAGACATTTGCCGCTTTCTAGAAGTGAGTGTTCTGTCTGAAATGTTGAATAGAAGAGGGTTTGATGAACACTCTTTGCAGTTTTGTGGTTCTTATAAAAAGTAGATACAGTATGTTCAAGGTGTAATAAGACTTTTCCCAGAATACTTGAATCCTGATGTCACACTATAAAATAATATTTTTTTCTAGTGATGTAGTGTCACTGTAAGAGTGTGTGTGGTTTGTTTTTAGTGTAACCCTGTCCTCGTCGATGCTGTGAAAGTAAGCCCAGCTCACAGAGCAAGGTACTTCTGGGGGAATATACCTGGCATGAACAGGTATGTTTTTACACTCATGATAAGACCATCATGTTTGGACTTTCTTTTTTTTCAATCTATACAATCAAGTTTGTTGACTTTGCCATTTTTGTATAAAACTGAACCACATTGTGAAAAATACAGTCAACCATTTAAATGTTAGTAAAAGTTGATACAGTAGCAGTCAGCATTGACTCTAATATTCTCTTTCCACCAGACCAATCATACCATCTCAGAATGATAAACTATGTCTACAGGATTGTCTGGAGGCCGGCCGCACTGCAAATGTTTGTTATAAGCTTCTTATTAAAGATATGCAGTCCATAGTCCAATGTAATCATAATGTCATTACAAAAAATCTGTGATAGTATAATTTAAATGTACTTTTTTTATTATTTTTTTATGTTTTTCAGTATGTTAAAGTTCGCACTATCACCACACGCCCAAAATTGCTGAAACAGGGAGCCAATGACAAGCATTACCCTGTTACTATGAGAGGAAAAGATGACCACATATGGATCACGGAAATGGAGAAGTATATTTTCATTTTACTACTCTTTCAATTAAAGGATCAGTTTACCCCAAAATTTTAATTCTGAAATTATTTACTCACCTTCATGTCATTCCAAACTTGTATGAATTACTATATGCAGAACACATGACACATGAATGTCCAATTGGCATGTGATAGTACATAGAGATTTAATGCTTTGTAAAGTGTCCACGTGACTTATGCGTCATATACCAAGTCTTCTGAAGGCATACGAACACTTGTATGTTGAACAGACCATAGTGGATATTCAGCCAATGGAACATTCATTAAATGATTCACTTTTGTGTTCTGCAGAAGAAAGTTAAAGTCAGCATTAGGCTGCCCTAATCGGCTTAATGCCGACTTCGATATGTAAAGAATATTATAGCTATAATTGTCTTAAAAAAAAATCACGATATCCGATTACATCATCAACCCACCTGCCGAGGGTCATTCATTTTTTAATGCTTTATTGATTTTAACTGAATTAATTTACTGAGACAAAAAACTTTTCTAAATTCAAATTGCACTTTAAACTAAACGAAAAAAGCATTACAATAACAAAGTGATCAAAAAATCTTATTTAACCACCTCCCCAAATCCAGATATTTCTCCAACGGCCTCATTTGCCATCATGCAAGCATCCGTCAACACAACAGATGGAAAGTTACTAATAGCCTACAGATTAATAACTAAAGATAATTATAAATGTAAAGACAATAATAATCTAAATAAATAAGCCTAATGAATTCCCCTTTGTTCCCAAAATAATGCTGCCAAATGTGTTCTTATTGAATTTGTGTTTGTATTGTGTTTGTTAATCAGTTAATGCTGCCTAAAGTAAAGAAAAGAAAATAATACTTGATTGTAGCATCAAGGTGAGTGTGTATTGTATTTATGATTTATTCACTTTCGTCTTTGTTTCTTTAATACAAAGAAATAAAGTAAACTAAACTCACAGCACCACCTGAGGTGATCTGAGATCATTTGCAGCATTCTCATAGACGACAGTATTCCTGCAAAAAGTTTTCAGACGAATTAAACAGAAAAAAAAAAGAGTGAAAACTCTTCCTATACGCTTGTTCCATGAGACACGAAACCTGTTCCAGCTCGCATATCATGCATCTGAACAAACAGCAAATCAGACACAAGCATGTTTCCATCCGAGTTGTGAACTTAATTTATGTGAAAAATCTGAATATTGCAAAAACAATGTGCGTATAAAGCCGACTTCACAGATTCACGGGAAGATCCATTTCCCAATATTGTCAATCATCGTCTGTTCGCAATTGGCAAAGGGATCTTTGTAAGGCATCATTGATCTAAAATTACATTCGCCCAGCCCTAGTCAGAATGAAACAGAAGTTGCGACTTCACTTCCGTATTGTGACGTATTTCCACGTGAAACGGCTTATAGAACGTTAAAAAAATGTTGGGTGGGGTCTTGATTTTGTCCATGGGTTATTGGATACAAACACACCGAAATAGATACTCTCACACCCCTTCCACCGGGCTACTCGTGCCAGAGCCGGTTACCAGGGAAACTGAGCAACAATCTTAAAACACTGATGATCTAAATGTCAACATTAATACATAACCAGCCTATAAACACACACAGCACATCACGGCCTATGCTTAAGAAGAGGCTGTAGCCGTTGAGATACGAGTGTGTAAACCATCACATTATTTCAACATTTTGAATCACAATACACTAAATATAAGGGGGGAAAAATATCTCTTATTCGTGCTGTCCCAAGGTACCTCCAAGAGGCCTGCATTAACAAATATGAATAAACTTTAGCCACTTTTTCCATTCAGAAGCCATCACCTTTAAAAGCATTTAAGTGTGAAATGCCTCATACAGCTCTGAATTCAGTTTTTCCTACTTCAAAATGTAATTCATGCCAGCGGGCCCATAATTAAGGTAGTTTGGAGAAGGGAACAGGTTGTGCAAAAATACTCTGCATTGGCTGCTTTGATGCCGGTTTGCTTACATGACAGGGTCTTTAGTTAAAACTGCCTAAAAACTTGCATAGGTCAGCAGAGAAAAGTTCATCATATTACCGTAAGAGCAAAATATGACATTTTGATTTACGTTGTCAAACTTTCTTTATAAAATAGCAAATTTGGATTGATGAATCATTCACAATAAGACCAGTAACATGCATTAATAAAATAAATAGTCTGTTTTGATTTCATACTGACTTAAAGTGGAATGCCATAAGTTTGAGTAAAGAATGATAGCGTTTTTATTTTTGCATGATGTATTCCTTCAAAGAACATTTTTATAACAAATATTTTTTTTGTGTATGTTGACTCTTATACTTGCACTTTTGGCAGAATCTTTGGATTTCCAAAGCATTACACGGATGTGAAGAATTTGGGCCGTTTGCAGAGGCAAAAAGTACTGGGGAAGTCTTGGAGCGTCCCTGTCATAAGACATCTGTTGGCACCACTAAAGGATTACTTTGCTTGTGAGGAAGTCCCCTTGAAATGAACGGAAGTTTAAAAGACTCTGGGATAGGAGTTTATTAACTAAACTGTTATAACTAACTGAAGAATTGTTTGGAAAGCGAAGAAAGATGCTTTAATTTAAATTGAATTTTGTATTAAAACACTGGTCTTTTTATTTTTTTACATGAAATTTTCTCAAATTGTAGTCCTGTTTATTTACAAATGGATTAAAGAATTTAGAGAATGTGGGATTGCACAAAAATTAATAAACTGGATAAATGTGTGTTGTGCTCTGTAACATATCAGTAATAATTGATTATTTGGAACAATGTCTTGATTTAGAACTGAAATGAGTGTTGAACTTTTCATTTACATTTTATGACAATCACATTCATTATATTTTTGTTGATATTGTGTATAACACAAATGAGTAGTCTTTAGACTATTTAATCGTGTAAAAATATAGTAAATTCAATTCTAATTGTATTTGAGAAGTCTCAAGTTTTCCCCTCTTATACTCTTAAATTGAAACAAGAAATAATACGGGACTTTTATTTTGAAACCCGACAGGCAGAAGCGTGTTCTGGACGGACAGACATGGCGTAGTCGTCACCCGGTGTAGCTTGCTGCTTAAAACTAGATTACAATGTTAAGAGGAAAAGAAAAAATAGTATATGTGAAGTGTTTACATAGTTCACAACAGACGAGCGTTTCTGTTTTACCTATTTAAACATGTTTCGTCAGAATGTTGGCTGCCCAGTTGATAAGAAACTAGGTATCTTCGGTAATAATCTTAAACACCATCTCTGTCAACCGATATGAACTTGCAAACTTAAGTTTTACGTGTGTTTCTAGGTTTAGTTTACTATTGAATTACGGCCCTTGTTTAGTCTCGAAATCAACCTGGTTTTTTATTTATAACGCCACCTGCCATTAAATCAGCTAAGTCTAACTTCCCAATGAATATAAGTCCCTTTTCTTGAAGCTGATAACATCCAAACTGCCTTTGGATCTTAGCTCGGCTTCTGTGAAGTTCAACGCAAAATCATGTGTTTCATACAGTCTATATTGCTAAATGCTCTTGCATGTTAGTGAAGTAACACATTTGAAAACTGAATATCACTTATTATTGAATTACAGATTCTTTTATACCAGATACCGAGAAACAGCTTGCGACTACAGCAATATCCACAATTAAATGTGTGGTAGTTGGAGATGGTGCCGTGGGTAAAACCTGCCTTTTGATTTCCTTCACAAACAAGTTTCCATCAGTACCAACAGTAAGAATCCCCCACCCCCCAAGTTATAAATGCATGAGGTGTTTTTTATTGTTCAGCTTGCTATCCTAACCTTTGTCCCTATTATCAATGATAAAATACTGAGAACACAAATACATTCAATGGATGTCGAAAAGTAGTTTCACTGCAACACATTAGAAGCTTATATCAAGGTAGTGTCAGTTCAATTGTTTTCATGTTCTTTTACAGGTGTTTGACAGCTGTGCCGTGACTGTAATGATCGATGGTGAACCTTACACCATTGGATTATTTGATGCTGTAGGTATGATGTTGCCCTTATAATAGTGACCATTAAAAAGTGTACTTTTAAAGGGTTTTGTCTGAGCTGAGATATCAAGAACCGGCTTTAAAGGAATATTCTGGGTTGAATACAATTTCAGATCAATCGACAGCATTTGTGAAATAATGTTGATTACCACATCAATTAATTTAGCCGAAAACTTCCACCCACCACAAAAAAATTGGATTGCAGTAAAATGCTTACAATAGAAGTGAATGGGGCCAATCCGTAAATGTTTAAGGGATAGTACACAAAAAACCTTTTTCATAATTTACTCGCTCATGCCATCACAGATGTGTATGACTCTCTTCTACTGAACACAAAGATTTTTAGAAGAATATCTCAGCTCTGTTAGGCCATTCAATGCAAGTAAATAGTGACCAGAAATTTGATGGTCCAAAAAGCACATAAAGGCAACATAAAAGTAATCCAACTCCAGTGGTTTAATCCACATTTATAGAATCTAACTGATAGAGGTGTGTGTGTGCATTTGTGTCACAAATGCTGTCGATGAGATATTCCCGGAGTTGTTTACCTTGTTAATCTATTACCCACAAAATTCAGTCAAAAGGATAAATATTAAATCTACCCCAATGTAACCATTCAAATATTAGGTATATACATCATCATAAAGCACAATTTACAAAAGTGATTCACACACACCTAAATATTCCAATTAAAACTATTTTAATATTTTGTAGGTCAGGATCGATTACGGCCCCTAAGCTATCCTCAAACAGACGTCTTCTTGGTTTGTTTCTCTGTAGTTTCTCTGTCCTCATTTGAAAATGTGAAAGAAAAGGTGTGTCTCCCTGTATTCAAAGAGATTGATGATGTTTCTTCTGGAAAATGTTGACTTTAAATGTACAATCATTTGAAATAGTTTATTTTTGATGACAATAAGTAATTCGCCATTTTAAATGCAGTGGGTGCCTGAAATAACCTATCACTGCCCGAAAACCCCTTTCCTGCTGGTTGGAACCCAGATTGATCTAAGAGATGATCCTTCAACTATTGAAAGGCTTGCAAAAAACAACCAAAAGCCAATTAATCCAGAGATAGCAGAGAAGCTAGCCAGGGACTTAAAGGCAGTGAAATATGTTGAATGTTCTGCTCTAACACAGGTGGGTAAGCTTCTTTCTATTAAATCCTTGGTTTGTGTGCTTTAATTTGCATAACAAAGAAATCTACCTTTTCCCTTTGTTATAGAAAGGACTGAAGAATGTATTTGATGAGGCAATATTAGCAACTCTAGAACCCCACGTGTACCAGAGGAAACAAAAATGTGTTATTTCATGAGGTGGACAGAGCAGCCTCTTCAAAAATTTGAAAACATGTTGTGGTTTGGTAGATCATTGACAAAGACTTTGCATTTGTAGCAGTTACGCATAATTATGATTTTTACAATACAAGCATGTACAATATCACAATGTGGATAAGAGATAAATTAATGTTGTTGGAACGTATTGAATTACAGACAAGCTCTTAATGATGACCCTCCTTATTAGCTTTATTTTGTATAAAATAGTCAGTGGTATGAATATGTATTTTAAAGTACACAAAATATGAATAAGACTTTGTCCCTAACAAAAAAATGAACGGTGCTGCTCTGCTTCAAGTTACAATAAGCAACCTAGTCTCATAGAATGAACATTACTAAAACTACATATTTGCAAACAGTTTTACATGCCAATTCCTACATTTTGCTGCAGTTTCCTAGTGAAATGAATACTAGAGGTGCTACAACAACTGTGCGTTTTATTAATTTAACACATTTATTTCACACAAATCATGAGTATGCCGGCTGTTTGTGACTTTACAAATGTATTTATCACTGCATTACTCACTACTATGTTATTATATCAACACACTTTTATTCTAATATGAAAAACAATACATGTTAACGCTTGTATTAAAGACCCAACTACATTTACACAACTATTCCAACATCATTAGCTTCAGTCTATCTCACCTGGAGAGACTTCAGACTTGGAAACCGAGCCCCGAGACAAGCCAAGGATGCTCGAAACGAAAGTGAAGTGAAACAAAATTAAGTTGTTGCTTCGGTAAATGTGCTTTTCATGTCGAATTTGATTTTAAAACACTATCGGTTAGGTTTAGGTGTTGGTTTAGGGTAAGGATGTCTGTTTTGTTCACCTCTCATTTGACTTTTAAGACATTATTGGCTAGGTTTAGGTTAAAGTTTTAGGTTAGGGTGGTCCGTTTTACTAATTTCTTCCATCTAATATTCACTTTAAAAACCTTGTCTGATTACAACAACATTTCACTCTTTTGGCACCCCCCACAGGACATTTCACAGGGAAAATGCAGCCAAACGTATAATGAAGCAGGTAATTTTGGTTTGCAACAATGTTGCCATTGTCACGTACATTTCATGAGATCAGGCTGACAATAACATATTATTCAAGGTGCTACTTTTACCAGTACAACACAGTATTTGTCGAAAGAGAATAAGAAACATCATGGATTAGTGAGAAAGGAGGACCAAGAAGTATTTTTAAATATAAATAACTGAATATTGATTTAAGATGCAGTGGAAATAATGTACAAAATTGTGAGATGTTCAATTGTCTTGCAAAACATTCACCATTAAAGCAATAGTTCAACCCAAAAAATAAACGTTTTATAATCATTGTTTAACCTCACGTTGTTCTAAACCTGTATGACTTTTTTCCATGAAACATTAAAAGAGATGTTAGGCAAAGTCACACCATTCGCTTTCATTCCATCTTTTTTTTTCCATAAAATTAAAGTGAATGTTGATAAAGCGAGTTAAACAGGTTTAGAAGAACATGAGGGAGAGTAAATGTGAGTGAGTTTTTTTTAAAACTTTGGGTGAACTATCCTTTTATAACTCGGGAGAACAAAGTGAAAATGGACAGCACTATCTCTCTGCAGCTGGACAGATCTCCACACTACTATTAGTGACTCGTATTCCATACCAGCCTGCCCAGTACTGTGTATCCATCCCTCCATGAGTAAAACGGATAAACCGAACCCCAGGTCCATAATCCTTAAAGACATGTACCATCTGAAAGAAAAAAAAACAATACAGTAAGAAGGAAGTGGTCAATCTGTTCAATTGATATTCAGTTGTTTATTTAGTTAAATTGAGGATCTATAGATTGTATAATTTCTGGACATAAAAGATTTTTTTTCTACTCACTTGACACCACTGCTGATCATTCCACTGTGGAAAGAACACTGGTTTAGGCTGAAAGGTACTCATCACTTTCTTCTTCCGATCAAGCAACTCTACACAAATCTTATACTGACTTCCACAGTCCCAGCGTGGCGCATACCTGAACAGATGAGAAGTCAAATAAATATGCTTTCATCTTAGAAACACATTTGTACATTTGGTATAATAAATTAGCCAGCTATGATATTCTGGCATAAGGGATACATGGGAAGGGTAAGTAAAAGCTCACCAGTCTGTTATTTTGATTTCAGGTTGTAAGTGATCCATGAAAGCAGGACTGTAGCCTTCTTTTTTTAAATCAATGAGCTGCTGCTTCATACATAAGCTGAGAACAAAGTTTAAGCATAAAGTAGTTCATGTACAGACACAAAAAGGTCTAAAACTGAATTAAAATAGCATTTTATTATATTTGTATATACTTCTGATGAACGAAGAATATCAAAATTACCCGTAAGAAGTGACAAAGCATTTAGGGACTGTGTTATTAGGAATGTCTACAGAATTATCTTCAATTGTCCACAAGTCACCGCCATTCAGTACAATCACCCATCCATTTAATTCATCTAATAAGAACATCAGAAAAGAGTACAGCAAAAGAACAGTTTTAAGTTAGTTTGAGTTTCAGGCTTTGGTTTCTTCATAAATGAAATGTGCATCAGTTGTTATATCTACAAAAGGCTACTAACATTTGTTGACACAAAACTTGTATGATTAATGTTGTGCATTTTTCCCCTTCATTTTTGTTATACCATACTGTGGTAATATGTAAGGAAAGAGTTGTGTCAGTTTTAAAGCTTAAGTATGTAACTTTTTCTGTGTTAAAGTGATAGTTCTCCCAAAAATGAAAATTCCCTCATTCACCCTCATGACATCCCAGATGTGTATGACTTTCTTCTGCAGAACACAAATGAATATATTTAGAAGAATATTTCAGCTATGTAGGTCCATACAAATCAAATCAAATCAAATCAAATCACTTTATTGTCACACTACTGTGTACACGAGTGCAACAGCAGGTGAAATTCTTGTGTGCAGTTCCGTGCAACAATGCAGTAATGACAGTGACAATAACAACATATTTACACAAAACAATTTACATAACAAATGTACACATACCTACACAACAATTTACATAACAAATGTACACAATACACACAATGTAGAATACACATACACTAGATACAGGTATAAATATATATAAACACTAATTGAATGGGAGAATATATTGACAGAATGAGGATTAATAAAGTGCAGTGCTGATTGTTGATCATGAGGGATCATGTGTTCAAAAGTCTTATTGCTTGTGGGAAGAAGCTGTCATGTAGTCGGGTGGTGCGGGTCCTGATGCTGCGATACCGCCTGCCTGATGGAAGCAGTGAGAGCAGCCCATGACTCGGGTGGCTGGAGTCTTTGATAATCCTCCGAGCTTTCTTCATACAATGCAAATGAATGGTGACCAGACCTTTAATAATACAGTTAACCAGACCGTAGCTCCATAAATCACAAAGGAAACATATAATAATCCATAAGACTCCAGTGGTATAAACCTTCAGAAGCGATATGATAGATGTGGGTTAGAAATAGATCAAAATTTAAGTCATTTTCAATTTCAGATGTGAAAGTGAATCTAAACAAGCACCACATGTGGCTTCAAGATGTGAAAGTGGAGATATAAAGTAAAAATAGCACTTACATTTTAATATTGTTTCTCACCCACATCTATCATAACGCTTCTGAAGACATGGATTTAACCACTGGAGTCACATGGATTCATTTAGAGAGAGAGAGAGAGTGCTAGAGATGCCAGTTTACAGCTTCATTCATTCACACTGGCTGCATTGTTTTATACAGATAAATTGAACAACTTATGATTTATTTATATAGATGAAAATATATCTGATATGACATTTAATTTGACATGACATTTAATCTCAGTTTTTCACAATTGCTGACATTTAATCATAGAAAATATTCCCTGGTTTAGATCAGTTGGGATCACAACTTTAAGTTGGCAACACAATCACTATTAAGAATAGTAGAGAGAATTATTTCTTTCAGCTTTTATTTCTTTCATCACATTCCCAGTCAGAAGTTTACATAAACTTTATTAGTATTTGGTAGCATTGCCTTTAAATTGTTTAACTTTGATCAAAAGTTTTGGGTAGCCTTCCACAAGCTTCTCACAATAAGTTTCTGGAATAGTATCCAATTCCTCCAGACAGAACTGGTGTAACTGAGTCAGGTTTTTAGGCCTCCTTGCTCGCACATGCTTTTTCATTTCTGCCCACAAATTTTCTACCGGATTGAGGTCAGGGCTTTGTGAAGGCCACTCCAATACCTTGACTATGTTGTACTTTAGACATTTTGCCACAACTTTGGAGGTATGCTTGGGGTCATTGTCTATTTAGAAGACCAATTTTCGACCGAGGTTTCGAACTTCCTGTTTGATGTCTTCAAAATGTTTCAATGCTTCAATATATCCACATAATTTTACTTCTTCATGATGAGCTCTATTTTGAGAAGCACCCCCACAATATGATGCTGCCACCCCCATGCTTTACGGTTGTGATGGTGTTCTTCGGCTTGCAAACCTCTCCCTTTTTCCTCCAAACATAACAATGGTCATTATGGCCAAACAGTTACATTTTTATTTCATCAGACCAGAGGACATTCCTCCAAAAAAAAAGATCTTTGTCCCCATGTGCACTTGCAAACTGTAATCTGGCTTTTTTACGGTGGTTTTGGAGCAGTGGATTCTTCCTTGTAGAGCAGCCTTTCAGATTATGTCAGTATAAGACTTGTTTTACTGTGGATATAGATACTTGTCTACCTGTTTCCTCCAGCATCTTCACAAGGTCCTTTGCTGTTGTTCTGGGATTGATCTGCACTTTACACACCAAACTATGTTCATCTCTAGGAGACAGAATGAGTCACTTTCCTGAGTGGCATGATGGCTGCGTGGTTCCATGGAGTTTAAACAAATCAAATCCCTTTATTGTCACTCATCCATATACACAAGTGCAACAGTGGGTGAAAGACATGGGTGCAGATCCGAGCAACATAGCAGTCATAACAGTGATGAGGCATATACCAATTTACAATAAACATCAGATTTACACAACACAATTTACATATCTAATATACACATAATTACACACAACACAATATACAAATAATAATATACAATTTACAGTATACAATACACACAATATAGCATACACTTTATACAATATAATTTGTATATATAAAATTGTACTGCAAGTTGTATGTGCTGTATTTAGATTCAGGCTGTCAGTTGATAGTCAGCCAGTGTGTTGTTAAGAAAGAATATAATTTATGACAGTCCAGTTTGAGATAAGATTAATAAAGTGCAGTGCTGATGTATATTGATCATGAGAGATCAAGAGTACAAAAGTCTGATTGCTTAGGTTAAGAAGCTGTTATGAAGTCGCCTGGTGTGGGTCCTGTTGCTGCGATACTGCCTGCCAGAATGTAGCAGTGAGCGTAGCCCATGGCTTGGGTGGCTGGAGTCTCTGATGATCCGCAAAGCTTTTTTCACACACCACCTGGTATAGATGTCCTGGAGGGAGGGAGGGAAGCTAACCTCCGATGATGTGCCTGGCAGTTTGCACCACCATTTGCAGAGCAGTGATGCAGCCAGTTAGGATGTCCTCTACAGTGCTAGTGTAGAAGCATGTGAGGATATGGTGGTTCATACCAAACTTCCTCAGCCATCTCAGGAAGAAGAGGCACTGGTGAGCCTTCTTCACAACGGCCTCAGTGTGGACAGACCATATGAGTTCCTCAGTGATGTGGACACAGAGGAACTTGAAGCCGCTGACTGTCTCCATTGATGGTGATGGGGCTGTGCTCTCTGTCTTTTCTCCTGAAGTCCACCACAAGCTCCTTGGTCTTGCTGACGTTGAGGGAGAGGTTGTGCTCCTGACACCAGCGTGTCAGAGTGTGCACCTCCTCTCTGTAGGCTGTTTCATCACTGTCAGTGATCAGGCCTACCACCGTCGTATCGTCAGCAAACTTAATGATGGCATTGGAGCAATGTGTTGCCACAGAGTCATGTGTGTACAGGGAATACAGGAGTGGGCTGAGAACACAGGCCTGCGGGGCTCCAGTGTTGAGGGTCAGTGATGAGGAGATGTTGCTGCCCATTCTAACCACCTGGCGTCTGCTTGACAGGAAGTTCAGGATCCAGCTTCACAGCGAGCTGTTTTGGCCCAGAGCCCGGAGTTTCTCATCAAGCTTGGAGGGCACTATGGTGTTGAATGCTGAGCTGTAGTCTACAAACAGCATTCTCACATGTGTTCCTTTTTTCCAGGTGGAGAGAGCAGTGTGTAGTGTAGATGCAATGGCATCATCAGTGAAGTGGTTGTTGCGGTAAGCAAACTGCAAGTGAGTACAGTGAGGTAGGCAGCACAGAGCAGATGTAATCTCTGATTAGACCCTCAAAGCATTTGCTGAGGATGGGGGTCAGAGCAACAGGATGCCAGTCATTTAAGCAAGTGATTTTGGATTGCTTTGGAACAGGCACAATGATGGACATTTTAAAGCATGTGGGGACCACAAACAAAGAGAGGGAAAGATTGAAAATGTCCGTAAAAACACCAGGCATTTGGTTTGCACACGCACTCTGATGACGCGGCCCGGAATGCCGTCCAGCTTTACGGATTTTCACCTTTTGGAAGGGTTACGTCCACTACAGAGACGGAGAGTGAACTAACCTCTGTAGCTTCGGGTGCGAGAGCCCTCTCTGCAAGGGCGGTGTTATTTCCCTCGAAATGAGCATAAAAGACTCTCCTTCCCCTTTTCCGGCTGCGTTTCCGCTGTCGGGCTGCCCAGAAAAAGGGCTCTGTGATAAAGTGAGTGTGTTATAATAGTACTTGTGTAATTTTGGTAGGAGAGATGAACGTGGTACCTTCAGGCATTTGGAAATTGCTCCCAAGGATGAACCAGAATTGTGGAGGTCCACAAAATGTTTTTTCCGAGGTCTTGGCTGATTTCTTTTGATTTCCCATGATGTCAAGCAATGAGGCACTGAGTTTGAAGGTAGGCCTTAAAATACATCCACATGTACACCTCCAATTGGCTCCAATTAGCCTATCAGAAGCTAATTGTCTAAAGGCTTGACATAATTTTCTGGAATTTTACAAGCTGCTTAAAGGCACAGCTGGAATTGTGATAGTCAATTAAAAGTGAAACAATCTGTCTGTAAACAGTTGTTGGAAAAATTACTCATGTCATTCACAAAGTAGATGTCCTAAACGACTTGTGTGTCCTAAACCAAAACTACAGTGTAAAGGGATTAATGGAAAGAAAGGAGGCAAGAACCGGTTTGACGATATAAATAAAATTTTAAATAGAAACTTAAACAAAAAGACAAACACACAAAGGTGTCGGACAGCTGCCCATAAATCTCTCTCTATCTCTGTCCCACTGCAGTCTCCAGTCGGCCTTTATCCCTCTCTGAGGCCTGATTAGCCTGATTAGGGGCCGGGTGTGTAACATCATGACCCAGCCCCGCACTGTCACATATAATTGCTAATATAAAATCTGTGGAGTGCTTAAAAAAATTATTTTAATGACCTCAACCTAAGTGTATGTAACCTTCTGACCAACTGTATTCAATAAGGTGACTGCGCACAGTGGAAATTATTCAAATATTCAGTTATCACACATATGTATTCATCTAACAATCAATGGATGTTGTTAGTACTAACTTTAGTACTGTATTACAGTCGACTGAGGGCACTACAGTATGTGCAAATGTTATCTCTTATCGGTGCTCAGAAAGATTTATTATATATATACCATTTTATAAGAATAACAAGTATTAGTATTGTTGTCATTATGATTATAGTTATCCTACATGTAAGGTAAAAGTAAATATGTGACACAAGATATTTGTGCATCATCTCCAGCACTCTCTTTCCTGCTCCTGATATAGGGCACTCACAGACATCCATTATTAGGAAATAGTGAATGAGTGAACAATTGTGCGATTTCGTACACATCTACTGTGTCTCTGTGATACTATGAAAATTCCTGTTTGTTTGGAGCCACCCGCTTAGACCCGCCCCAACTACATTACTCGACCAATGGCATGAGTTGGGGGTGGAACTATCTGATTGTTTGAACAACTTAAGATGAGGGGCCTATTCAGCCAGCTGTTTTGAATATATTGTTTATTTTTGCATTTCAAAAGGGTACTAATTTATCATAACACGGCATATTTTCAGTCATGTTGCTGGCTCACCTTCTGCTCTGGGATTCTTGAGCAAGTTACGTCGTTTCTTAGCTAAAAAGTAAAACATCCGCCAGTTGGCAGGGGGTCTTGAGGCATTGCACGGCAGGAGGCCCTCTCTCCGACATCGCTCTTTCCAGAGACCAGCACTGTCCACCAGCTCCTTCCACTCATGACACACCAACCGACAGACTCGAATCACCTGCTGTGCTGGTAGATTCAGTAAAATCTCCTCGACGACTGCTAGAGGGAAAGCTTGCATACTTATGCACTAGTAGGGAAACAAAGACGTGTTTTCAGTCCAAAGTCAAATTACGCAATATGTCACACAGACAGAGAATGAGATATTATTATGTATGACAACTTACTAAATTATACCAAGCTCTCAGCGACTTACTGCATCTGTTCTGAGTTCATGCTCCCTCGAAGTAACATGGATGTGTTCACTCGTCGACTGACCCATCCTTGTTTTTTTTTTAAATGAGCGCATTTGGCTTAATACGACACACTTGTCTGGTCCTACTGCATTACGGGGAAACACGGAAGTAACTTCTCATGCTCTGACGATTCTCCAGTGTATCATACAGCTATATAAGCATCGCTCACTAGCCAAAAATCGTTTCTCTCATCAGAATTAACGGTAATGAAGTGACTCAAATAACGATTCTAAATACAGCAGCACTGTCATCTGCTTTAGAAAAATTGGAAAATGCCTGGAAGAGGATGACTGTGTCGGCTAAAAATGAAAGCATTTTCAAAGCAATGAAAGCAAGCTTTTCTTTCAAGCCGTTTCAGATATTCCTTTAGTCACCATGTTCTCGACTTCCAAAGCTAATGCATCTAAATCACATTCTTAGGGTTCACGTGTTTAAAGAGAAACCACATCAAAATTATTCTCAAGACGTTCTGATGACGTTCTGACTCCGCCGACAACCAAAGGCTGTTTATCCCAAGATGGACCACTTGTATGGGACAGGGAAGTAAACGATTATAGGGTAAACTTATAGTGGTGAACGGCAGACTACAGCAAATATAATTTGTGCTTACTACTTTGTTTCAACATCAAAAGGAAAACACCACTATTATGTTTCCAAAACTTTCCAAATTAAGAAAAAATTGAGAGTTATTGATTAAGACCTTCAGAAGTACTGACGTGCACTGAGTGGGGCAGCAGGGACACAAACCCCTACCCCTTTCGTTCACAAATGTAAAGGTGCCTTTTAGGTTATCCAGAAAATGGTAAGAAATTCTAATAGTTAAGATAAAATAGTTAATACAAAATTTAAATCTTGTAATAATCTCACAATAACAGTAATAATGTGTTTATTAAATAAGCCATTAGACTAATCACTTTCAGAAAAATAACATTAGGCTACCACAGTACCACGGCTCCCTATACGCATATTACGCAGTCTGCATAGGGCACCAACTCCCTAGGGGGGCACCATCATAAGGGGGCACCAGAAACTCCACCTGCTGCCCTTACTCTCATGTTATATGTGATTTAAGGACCCTGTATCATTCGCAGATCCAGGGTAACATGCCATGCTACTGAATGATTGATCATGTTTATCTTTCATGATACTGTCATGGTACTCCAATGTAATTTTAAAAATACCATTGTTTTACTATGACACGTCACAAACACGGGGTTATCACAGACCATGTCTGAAAATAAATAAAGAGTATTACCATGGTGCTTTTGTGAGAAATATTACAGAATAGGCTATTATTTGTGATAAAGGAAAAATTGAAAAATGATGTACTATATATTTCCTTGTATGCATATATACAGTGCATCCGGAAAGTATTCACAGCGCTTCATTTTTTCCACATTTTGGATCCAAAATGGATTAAATTCATTATTTTCCTCAAAATTCTACAAACAATACCCCATAATGACAACGTGAAAGAAGTTTGTTTGAAATCTTTGCAAATGTATTATTATTTATTTATTTTGGCACCAATTACAGCCTCAAGTCTTTTTGAGTATGATGCTACAAGCTTGGCACACTTATTTTTGGGCAGTTTCTCCCATTCTTCTTTGCAGGACCTCTCAAGCTCAATCAGGTTGGATGGGGAGCATCGGTGCAGAGACTTTTTCAGATCTCTCCAGAGATGTTCAGTCGTGTTCAAGTCTGGGCTCTGGCTGGGTCACTCAAGGACATTCACAGAGTTGTCCCGCAGCCACTACTTTGTTATCTTGGCTGTGTGCTCAGGGTGATTGTCCTGTTGGAAGATGAACCTTCACCCCTGTCTGAGGTCCAGAGTGCTCTGGAGCAGGTTTTCATCAAGGATGTCTCTGTACATTGCTGCATTTATCTTTCCCTCAATCCTGACTAGTCTCCCAGTTGCTGCTGATCAAGCAACTCTACACAAATCTGATACTGTCTCCCACAATCACAGCATGGGGAATACCTGGAATTAGCTGCATTTTCTGCATTAACTGGTAATAAAATGTGATCTCATCTTCATCAAATTTTATTGGTTACAATATGAAAAAGTACCTCCTACTGAAAAATCTATCTATTTGCTTACCTGACTGTCCAAGAGAATTGGCAATTTCTCTCCAAGTCTTGTTTTTCTCCAGTTCAGTTCAGATGAAACATCAAATAGGCACTGATGTTCCACTAATTTTTCCTCCATTTCTTCGGTCCAATGAGACTTGCTTGATACCGCAGAACTGCTAGTTGATGTTCTGTGCAGGTTCTCCTCCCACTGAAACATCCCATGACCTGTTTCTTGCTCTCTCATTGGCTGTAGGTCAACGCTGCAGTGCATTCAGTCAAAACACATTTCACATTGCACGATTTGCAGACAGGTCCAGATGTTTAACATTCTTTAGATATCTTGCTGATATCGGCGACGCTTCTCTCAAATCGCTTCTTTGATAGTTCACGGGAGCGAGCACCGATTTGCCTTTGATTTCGGGCTTTTGTTGGCGACAGGCGCGGCACGTGACCCAGTAAAAGCTCAAGTTTGAGTTTCAACAATTTACTTTATTTGTCAGTGCATTCATTTAGATAGATAATTTTTTCCCCGGGATTATCAATCTAGATGCAACTCAGTAACCCGCCCAATCAACGCTTGTAAAAGCAACGTAGTTTAACCGGACACGCAACGAAATCCATGTCCGTGCGGCTCGCGCCTATGCGCTTGCTATAACCAAAGCCACTGCAGCGCGCACAGCCACAAACACACAAGAGGGTTGCACCAGCTATACGTATACATTACAACTTAGCCTATTTGTGGCGTAAATGTGCACTAAGTTACAATTTACGCACTACTAAATATTTGAGCGTTGTACCATTAAACTTAGGTAGGACGTAACCGTACATATGAACTAAATATTTACGGAAGCCTCCGACCATGATTAACGGATGGAATAAATAAGCAGACTCATTTAATGACATCAATGTTCTCATTTTTTGCGTGATAGTCATCAATCATTACGACATATATGATGATGTTACACTCGTTTACATTTACAAGAGAAAAAATAAGTTACTTTTAACAGATATTTACTTCTGATGTACAGGCCCAGTATATATTGTATTCAATTGTCCATGCAAAGTAAGATATTCACCCATGTGGGTCTTCATTATGTCAGTTTTTCTATCTGTAACATTTAAAAAAAAGCTCATATCCTTTGTCCTTTAGACTATTGAGACATAAATGTTCCAAAACATTAAGAAACCAACTCTTTCTAATGCATAAAGTTGTGAGAGTTTAGTCTAATATGAAGAGAAAAATGAATATAAATAATTAACTTTAAGTGACACATTTACTGTTTTAGGTGCTTCATTTTACCATTTAAATATACAGTGTTTTTTGACAGAAAATAAGTAACAACATTGATAAGTTTGAAAGGAGGAGATAGTATTTTTAATTCAAATAAGTAATTGTTACATAATATTTACTGCAAAGATACATGTACTGCAACTGGTACCTATATACAGAAAAATGCTTGATACATATATGCTTTAATTCATTAATTAAATCATTGTCAGTTGCAGAATTTTCTATTTGCAGGGCCTGAGAAAAAAGCAAGATGGGGCAAAACTATCTCTCTGCAGCTGGACAGATCTCCACACTACTATTAGTGACTCATATTCCATACCAGCCTGCCCAGTACTGTGTATCCATCCCTCCATGAGTAAAACGGATAAACCGAACCCCAGGTCCATAATCTTTAAACACATGTGTCATCTGAAATAACACATATAAAATACAGAGAGAATTAAACCTGTCAAAAGTTTACATATACCTCATCCAAATACATTTAAACTCAGTTTTTCACAATTTCTGACATTTAATTGTAGAAAACATTCCCTGTCTTAGGTCAGTTTGGATCACTACTGTATTTTAAGAATGTGAAATGTCAGAATAATAGTAGAGAGAATTATTTCTTTCAGCTTTTATTTCTTTCATCACATTCCCAATTGGTCAGAAGTTTACATACACAATATTAGTATTTGGTAGCATTGCCTTTAAATTGTTTGTCTTGGGTCAAATGTTTTAGGTAGCCTTCCACAAGATTCTCACAAGTAACATGCTGGAATTTTGGCCCATTCCTCCAGACAGAACTGGTGTATCGGAGTCAGGTTTGTAGGCCTCCTTGCTTGCACATGCTTTTTCAGTTCTGCCCACACATTTTTTATCGGATTGAGGTCAGATGCTTTGTGATGACCACTCAATACCTTGACATTTTTGTCCTTAAGACATTTTGCCACAACTTTGGAGGTATGCTCGGGGTCATTGTCCATTTGGAAGACCCATTTGTGACCGAGCTTTAACTTCCTCTTGCTGCAAAGCACCCCCACCTCATGATGCTGCCACCCCCATGCTTCATGGTTGTGATGGTGTTCTTCAGCTTGCAAGCCTCACCCTTTTTCCTCCAAACATAACAATGGTCATTATGGCCATACAGTAACATTTTTGTTTCATTAGACCAGAGGACATTTCTCCAAAAAGTAAGTTCTTTGTCCCCATGTGCACTTGCAAACTGTTGTCGGGCTTTTTATGGTAGTTTTGGAGCAGTGGATTCTTCCTTGCTGAGCATCCTTTTACATTATATATATAGGACTCGTTTGACTGTGGATATAGATACTTGTCTACCTGTTTCCTCCAGCATCTTCACAAGGTCCTTTGCTGTTGTTCTGGGATTGATTTGCACTTTTTGCACTAAACTACATCTTCAGGAGACAGAATGCATCTCCTTCCTGAGTGGTATGATAAGGCTGTGTGGTCCCATGGTGTTTATAATTGCGTTCTATTGTTTGGACAGATGAACATGGTGCCTTCAGGTTTCCCAAGATGTCAAGCAAAGAGGCACTGAGTTTGAATGTAGGCCTTAATATACGTACATCCACAGGTACACCTCCAATTCAGTACACATCCTATCAGAAGCTAATTGGCTAATTTTAAAAAAATCTTTAGAGGAATTTTCGAAGCTGCTTAAAGGCACAGTTAACTTGGTGTATGTAAACCTCTGACCCACTGGAATATAGTCAATTAAAAGTGAAACAATCTGTCTGTAAACAATTGTTGGAAAAATTACTTGTGTCATGCAAAAAGTAGATGTCCTAAACGCCTTGCCAAAACTATATTTTGCTAATATTAAATCTGTGGAGTGGTTAAATTAGTTTTAATGACTTCAACCCAAGTGTATGTAAACTTCTGACTTCAACTGTAGGTCAATCAATCAATCTGTGTAAGCTTGTCTATTGATGGATAATTCATTTTCTGTCTTTTTTTAATACTCACTTCACTCCACAACCCTGTATTCCACTGCTGAAAGACAACTTTTTCAGGCTGAAAGGTACTGATCACTTCTCCGTTCTGATCAAGCAAATCTACATGGATCTCATACTGACTCCCACAGTCGCAACGTGGGGCATACCTGCACCAGACAAGAAATCAAATGTGCTTCTATTTGCAATAGGATTAGACTTATAGCATCAGATTGTAGTTAGTTTGGTACTTCTTGTTTATTAACATTTTTAGATTTCATCTAAAAATTAAATGGGGGTGGGGGTCTTATACTTATGGTTCATTGATAAATAAGGATGTCCAATGTGTTAAAATGAGACAACTTTTATAATACTTTCATTGCACCTTGAATACATGAGAGTATAAACAACTTAATCATTCATTTCCAAAAATGTTTTCAAACACATTTTTCAAGGTAAAAATAAATAAATATTTATTATAAAGTTTTTTTTTTTTTCAGGATTTCACCACATGTCTTGAAAAAAATGTGCCTTATATTCAAATGAAAAAATAAATATCACACTCAGTCTTGAGGGTCTAATGGTGTCCACTCTGTTTTATGGTTTTTATAGACAACATAAACAACAAAAGTGCTACCATGTTGGTTATACCCAATGACTTTGATTTGGTGGACAAAAGCATTTTTAAATATGAGTTATATTTTAGAACACTTTTCTTTAAAAATAATAATAATAATAATAACGGATTATTATGCACTAGTCATGCCAACATTTCAGGAATTTCAGCTTTTAATGTAACTGACCTTTTTTACTGTCTCTGGACACCAAATCAATTTTTTTACTTTAAGCCCCAGAAAAATATAGATATGAATTTAAACTCTTTAAAAATTTAAAATATGCTCATAATAGAAGAGGAGTAAATGGTTTGTATGGATTTAATTTTTTAATAGGGCTGGACAAAAATGAGCATCACTTCATTACCTTTAGGACACATGGCCATAATATGCACCTGTTACCCTCAGTAATTGGATTTATAAAGAATTCTGTAAAATAATCCACGTTATGATAAAGAAAAAAGTTTTTTCTAGATCGCTTGATCACTGTCACAGACACGCATTTTTCTACTCCAGTAACAGAACTAGTTAAGGAAGTTTGGGCTGTTTCTTAAAAGGATGCTTAAACAGAGCAGGGTAAAGTTAGTTTTAGGCACGATATTCAGATTTTCTTACCAGCGCTCTCTGCAGGTGACAATCTTACAAAGATATAACAAGCACAGTTGGGTTAAAGGGTATATAACAATTAGGGCTGTCGATTTAATGCGTTAATTCAGTGCGATTAATTTTATAAAAAATAACGCCATTAATCGCAATGCCCCCGGGCCGTAATAAGGAAGATTCCTGTGAAATGCAAGGTTGTAGTACCACCTGTTTACTCCAGAGGGCAATAAGTGAAACTTCAGCTGTGCAGCAACGCACAGTTTATATAGTGAAGAAAAACACCTTTGAGCAGCAGAATAACACAAACATGCGTTACGTTCTTGTGTTCAAAACACTTGATAAAGTGCAAATCGAACTAATGGATCTCAAGATGTGTTCTAAGTAAACTTTATTTAACTTGACACAGTGACCTAAAAATGTTATGTTTATGATGCAACACACCCAAGATGCTACACAAGCATGTCTGATGCATGTGTTCATTGATGGGTCTTAAACAAGCCCTCATAATAAATCTCCAACTGATTGACAAATTCACTTGTGAAATGGATTGCTGTGAACTGTATGCCAATGATTCACTTATGTTCAATAATGTGATAGTAAACAATACATTGTATTCTAAAGCTGCTTACTCTCCTCCCACAAGAATGTAATGCATTTTAATTATCTGAATATTTTTTATTTTATATATATATATATATATATATATATATATATATATATACTTTTAAAATATTTAAAGATAACTATGTATACTTATTTCATCATTATATATTGAATTATTCTTATATGAGTGGCTTTCTCAGCAAATATTTGTATATGCGATTAAATGCGATTAATTGCAATGTAATTTTTTTTTTATTATTAAATCGATTGACAGCCCTAATAACAATACTATACTTGCATTAATCGTTGCACTCAGAACAGTCAACACTTGGTGTGGCTGGAGAATAATGCTTGAAAACACTCTGATGAGTGTCTTTGCTGAGAGAAAGAAAGGGACCATCTGCAAATTCCACCCAATACACTAAAACATAAGTGGTATCCATTCATTGCGTTGTTGTGCAAGTTATACATAAAAATACAGTAAAAAAAAAAAAAATAAACTTACCAAAGGGTATAGTATTCTGCTAGTGTATAGACTGACTACTCATATGAGTACAGCAATCAACTATTTCAGAAAAATGTATATTCATTCTATAAAATGTTATTTTCACATTTCAAAAGGTTGTAGTAAGCTGCTATAGGACAGACTGACTTACTACAGGTGAAATGATTACAGTATGCCTTAAATATATGAGTACTGTAATCAATTATTTATTATATAATTTTCTATGATTACTGTACTCATATGATAATGCAATATTGTAATAATCTCACCTGTAGTAAGTCAGTAAGCCCCAATAGCAGTGTTTTTGACTGAATGTTCAGATGCCTGTGACGTTTTTCAGATTGTCCCACACCATTAGTCGAATATCCAATGGATATCGAACTTACAACTGACTTTACCTTGCTCTTAAACAGTGGTATAAAAAAGTTGTTCTACACACAAAAGCTTTTTATGTGTGAAACCCTGAAAATTATTTGAATTAAAACCATGTACATGTTGTACACTCATCATAGCAATAGCTTACCTTTTGTTCTCTTCTTTTTAAAGAAAGACAAAATATTTACTTGAAATGTTCTCTTGGCCATGCATGAAACTTTTGAAAACTTGTATTACCTGCAGTGGCGTAAGTTCCAAGTGGACACTAGGAAGGACAAGTCAACCCATCGCTAAACTTGACATACCTGTTTGCCAGTGTTTTCAGAAAACCAGCGTCTTTTCGCAGTGGAGAGAGAGCTTGCAAGCTCAACGATGCCAGACTGCATGACTAAAGTGTCTTCCTGGCAGAATATTTCCAAACTGTACAAGTGTCCAGATCTGATTGGGGGATTTCACCTATAGAAATCTGGAAACCCAATGCATGTTGAAATCGAATTATTTCTAAGTAATCCATGACACAATTGATCTAAAGGGGATGGTAAGGGGGATGGCAGTTTTACAAAGGGGATGGTATTTGGTATTTCTTGCAACTATGGGGATGGCATCCCCTCGCATCCACCCTCAACTCGAGCCCTGCCAATGATATTACTGAATGACAGATAGATGGGAAAGTTGACTGAGTGCTCACCAGTCTGTTATTTTGATATCAGGTTGTAATTGATCCATGAAAGCAGAACTGTACCCTTCTTCCTCCAAATTAATCAGCTGTTGCTTCAAACATAACCTAAGGATAACGTTTATGCATAATTAATGTAAAGACACATATTTTGATGGGGTTAGCTTACAAATTATTTAAATTCAGATGGCTTTTAACAAAAAGTCACATAAAATGGGCTTCAAATTTCCAAAAGAATCTGAAATGTAAAACTTACTCGTAAGACGTAACAAAGTATTTAGTGCCTATGTTATTTGGAATTGGTTTTTGAGATGTGTCAATGGCCCAGCAGTTACCATCATTCTCTACGATCTCCCATCCATGGAATTCCTCTAATAACACCAGAAAGGAGACATGTAGCTGTGAAATCTTTTTAGTAAAGGGCAATACAAAAAGTCCTTTTTAATATCAGTGTCCCCTGATAGTAATTTCTTTTATCCTAACAAGAGCTTATTTACATCAGAAACAGAAACCTCACAGTATGTTGCTGATGCAACTTAAACACTTAAGCAGTCAAACCTGCCAAGGAAAAAAAAATTAAAAATACAGAGACCTTCCACATATGGAGTATACCAGTATGACTGTTAAGGGTGTAGTTGAAATCAGAAAAAAGATATACAGAAGGGGGTGTTCACACACTTGGCTATGTGGTGTATAGTCAGCCTAAAGCAATAACTGATTGGCATAGCTTCCCCTTCATTTCCAATGAGAGAAAATTCACTATTAATGGCCCATTTTTTAGATTCAAATCAAGTCATTTAATTAGATTCATTCCCAATTACATCACTCACCTTCTGCACTGGGATTCTTGAGCAAGTTACGTCGTTTCTTAGCTAAAAAGTAAAACATCCGCCTGTTGGCAGGGGGTCTTGAGGCATTGCACGGCAGGAGGCCCTCTCTCCGACATCGCTCTTTCCAGAGACCAGCACTGTCCACCAGCTCCTTCCACTCATGACACACCAACCGACAGACTCGAATCACCTGCTGTGCTGGTAGATTCAGTAAGATCTCCTCGACGACTGCTAGAGGCAAATCTGTTCGCAAATCCGTGGACTACAAGAAACAAAGATGAGAAGAGCTAAAGATAACCTATTATTAATTTCCCCTGAAAGCTTGAGGTAATATTTTGAATGACAACATTAAAGAAATAGATCACCCAAAAATGAAAATTCTCTCGTTGTGTAATCACCACTCATGCCATCCCAGATGTGTATGACTTTCTTCTGCTGAACGCAAATAAAGATTTTTAGAAGAATATTTCAGCTCTGTAGGTCCTCACAATGCAAGTAAATAGGTACTAAAGTTTTTAAGCTCCAAATAGCACATAAAGGCAGCATAAAATGAATCTATAAAACTCCAGTGGTTAAATCCATGTCTTCAGCAGCGATAGGTAGATAGGTGGTGAAATGCACAAAGAATGTAAATCACCAAAAACAAAAAGAATGTTAAAGTGAAAGTAGTTTTACTGTAAAAAAAAAAAAAAAAAAAAAAAAAAGGACTTAAATTTCTATCTGTTTCTTGCCCACATATATCATATCACTATTGAAGACATGGATTTAACCACTGGAAGCAGGTGTATTACTTTTATGTTTCCTTCATGTGCTTTTTGGACCTTCTGGAAAGTTCTGGTCACCACTCACTTGCATTGTATGAATCTACAGAGATATTCTACTAAAAATCTTCATTTGTGTTCAGTAGAAGAGAGAAAGTCATACTAATCTGGGATGAGAGAATTTTCATTTTGGGGTTGATACCCAGTGACAGTGTATTGAACTTAACTCCTGAACCCGTTGTTACACCAGGACATGTTGATATTGTGCTATAGTGGTATGACTTTATCATTACACCCTCGTAGCAACATGACTGATATTTTTTTTTAAAGAACATTTCGCTTTGTCATACATTCCGCTGCAACTTCACCCACGCCTTTATGAGGGAACTTCGGGTTACTTCTCACACATTGAATATATCTCGGGCTTTCCAGTGTTTCCTGTGACGACTCTAAACACGGAAGCACTCTTGTTTTATTCTTAGAAGAAAAAAGGGCACCTACCATCTTTGATAGCAAACCTAATAACTTCTTCCCGTTTCATACGGTTTAGGTATTCCGTCGGAATACTATATCGCTACCTTTTAAACAATGCATCAGAGTTAAATTGTTGGGGACTCGTTTTCAAGATTTCAAATCGGAAGTATAATGTGCGTCTGACCGATGACGTAAAACCCGTGTGCAGATCTGAAAAAGAGACAATCGCTCTCTCTCTCTCTCTCTCTCTCTCTCTCTCTCTCTCTCTCTCTCTCTCTCTCTTCAACATTTCAATTTAAAAGTACTTTATTGGCATGATTGTTTTTACATACAGTATTGCCAAAGCATTAATACACAAAACAGATAATGACAAGACAAATAATAATAATAAAATAGTAACAAATAACAATAAAGATAGAATTAAAATAAGGTGCCAGGAAATGGATAAAATAAAAACTATAATAACAAAATACACTATACAATATAAAATAAGCATTTAACAGGACATTATGAACATAAGAAAATAAAAGTACTGTGACTGAAGTACATTAAGGCACTGATTGGTTTCTGAGGGTGTGCATCTCAAAAATGATTTCCGCAACTGATGCATGATGGTCCTCCCCCAGTAACACCAGCATCTGATCTGTTTCTGCTGAACTGGGAAACTGTCGCATGAGGTTTGAGAGTTTGTGGAGGTATTTCTCTCTCACCTCTGTAAATTAAGGAGAAAGTGTGTCTCAGTCTCAACCTCAACCGTGTCACAGTGAGCACAGACTCGTTCTTCCTTTGGAAGCCATGTTTTCTGTGTCAGCCATTTTCTATGGCCAGACTGTGATCACTATTTGGTGATGATCCGTCTCTGTTTTGGAGATGTTCTGCCAGATTATATGTTCTGTTTAGGGCCGATAACATTCCAATTTGCTTTGGTTTTTACTTTCATTTTCCCAATGGTCCAAATATGGATTTTTGCTTTCTTATATGACTTGGTTTATTCTGATTTGGTTTAGTTCAGCAGTGCTGGTCTGAAACTGGTGTTTGTTAGTTGTTAGTGGGTTTGTGAGTTTCAGAGCCAGCTGACAAATGGGACTGGTTTTAGGCTTCAGCTCTTGGGTTCTAAGGGCTTCATGTTGCAGTGTGTTAGGGGAACTTGGTGTTTGGAAGGTGTGTCCAAAATTTGAGGGATCATTTTTCAATATGTATAATAAGGGGGTATCTGCCTAGTTCGGCCCGGCATGCGTTAATAGGTGTACTTCTCTGAACTCTTAGAATGTTTCTACAGAATTCTGCATGCAGGGATTCTATGGGGTGTTTGTCCCATCTTGAGTAATCTGCCAGAAAGAGTGGACCCCAAACCTCACATCTGTACAGAGCAATAGGCATTATAATACTATCAAAGATTTTACACCAGATTGTTACAGGAATGTCAACTTGGGTAAATTTGCCCTCAATAGCATAGAATGCTCTTCTAGCTTTCTCTTTTAGTGCATACACTGCCAGACCAAAACTAATTTTTAGACCGAGGTAGCCGTAGTGCAGGGTGTGTTCTATTGCAGTGTTTCCCACAGTGAATGTGTATCTGGTGTCCTGTAATCTGGTTTTTTTCTGGAAAATCATAATTTTAGTTTTTTTTTCAGATTGACTTTAAGGACCCAGTTCTGACAGCAGTTCTCCAGCAGGTCCAGGTGCTGCTGTAGCCCTTGTGCAGTAGCTGACAGCAGCACCAGATCATCTGCATAGAGAATAAATTTAACTTCAGAATTATTTAGAGTAAATCCAGGTGTTGCAGATTGTTCCAGTAGCACTGCTAACTCATTCATGTAAAAGTTGAACAGAGTTGGACTCAAACTGCAGCCCTGTCTCACTCCTCACCCTTGAGTGAAGAATTCTGTTCTTTTATTGTCAATTTTAACTGCGCACCTGTTGTCTGAATACATACCCACATAGCAAATGTTTTCTGGCCCAGCTCCGGGCCACACAATCATTTTTCCCTCGGCCCAAGTACCGCAAAGAATGACGGCCCTGAAGTGGCCCAGAACTGGATTAAAGACAAGGGTCACACATGGGCCATAACCGGCCCAAATCTCAGCCAGTTAATCACCCTTAACTGGCCCTGAATTGGACCAAAACAGATTTTATTATTGGTACCAAGTCTCAGCCATAAATTAACCATATCAACACCAGAAACCCCAAAACTGAGCCATAACCCAACCTAATCTTACCCAAACCATATGAACAAATAAGTCACAGGAAAATTAAATTCTCAAAATTGTTTTATTTAACAATAATGCACAAGCCAAAAAAAATAAATAAAAAATTACATCTAGAATTGTGTAACTTTGTGAAGGCTATTTTTTTTGTTCAAAGTGTAACATCTTATTACCACCTCAAAAAGGTGCAATGTCAAAATATTCTGGTCTGTCTTAACAGTTACTTATTGTAGTAATGCACAAGCAAAAAAATACAATAAAAATGACAGCTAGAGTTGTGCAAATGTGTGATCGCTATTTTAGTTGCCTGAACAGCCAAGTATGTACAACATTTTCCAATTCTAACTAAATGAATCTATGAATGAATCTAGCACTGAAATTTAGACATATTATACTGTAATTTTACTCTCAACAAACATAGAGCAAATTAAAACAATTAAAACAAATTTACACATCAGAATGCTTGTATGTGTGAGGGAGAAAGTGATCCTATGTAGGACTGTCCTCAGGAAGTGAAGTACAGCTCTGCAACAACTCTTTTCTCCTCAAGCGCTCTCTCCTTCCTCCATCTCTATCAGGAGCAAGCTGAAGCCATCTTTGTATAGTTGCTTCTATCTCCTGATCGGTGGCATGTTGTGTCAGATGATTTTTTTCTCACAGCAGCTAAGACAAAATACAAAATTATTATGTATATAATCTATATACAAACATTCATCCACCTGTAAATAAATGTATGTAACAAAATAAAATAAGGTTGCTTTGGTTACATTTTATACAGGAAATGATTGCTTATAATATGGCACTATTGAATGACTAACTGGCTTGTCAGAGTTTGACAACAGTATTTTGACAAACAAAACCATTTTAGCAAACAAAAACCTTAAAAATGTTGAGATATGGAAACTGTGGTGTAAACAGAGTAACCAATGCACTGTTGAAGTACTGATAATGTAACACGTTATTCAAAGCATAACATCTTATTTCCAACTCAAAAAAAGTGCATTTAATTTTAAAAATCTATCTTAAACAGTTGCTTATTGCATTGGATAATGTAAACTAACAATGACCTCCTACAAATACCAAATGCATATATTAGTAGCATTATTTATATACAATAGTATGCACAAATTAACATTTAAAAAGTATATTATGATACTGGTTTAAAATAACAGTTGTAGAAATTTAAGTACTGGGCATACAAAAAAATGTTTAGACTGTACAATTTTAAATAAATTAATTTGACTTTTAAAAAAGTGGTCATGCTCACTACAGACTTACCAAGAACAACGTTCCTTAACTGCAAGCTTTTAAAGCTGATCTTCCCATTTACTCCACGCATATTTATATTCTTGGCCAGCGAGTTTGTTATAATTGCTGTCATTATTCTCCAAACTCCATCTCTGGTGTCCGTCCCACCTTTCATTGCCAACATGCTTATCTGTGAATTAACATTTAATTTATTAATTGTTAAAATAAAACGGCAAATATCCACTAAAGGAATAGTTCAATCAAAAATTTTAATTCTGTCAACATTTCTTCACCTCCACTTGTTCGATGCCTGTATGAGTTTCTTCCTTCTGTTGACAGCAGAAATGTTTAAAAATGTTGTTAACCAGACAGTAGATGGTAACCACTGGCTTCCATAATTTTTTTTTCTTCCAATGTTACCTTTGACTGTCTGGTTACCAACATTCCTCAAAATGCCTTCTTTGTGTTCATCAAAAGAAACCAACTCATCCAAGCTAATAAATGTAAATGATGAGTACATTGTTTGAACTTCCTTTAAAAAACAAGAACAGATATATATATATATATATATATATATATATATATATATATATATATATATATATATATATATATATATATATATATATATATATATATATATATATATATATATATATGTTAAAACAATAAGCCTTTGTTTAGCCTAAAAAAACATCTATATCTGGAGTATAACTGACTTACCAATTGCTTTTGAAAGTCAGGAAATTTCCTCAATTGCTCCTCCAAGTTTGTAGAGACTGAAGATCAGCTACTGGCAGTAGGTTTGATTCAAGGCCTATGTCTTCTTCACTGACAGATTTTAGACCCTGAACTGTCCTATAGATAATCTTCATTTGGTCCATCATGATCTCTTGATTTGTGAGAATGTTACGCAGGAGGGCTGAAACAAAAGCAAGAAACTGAAATAAACCCAAGTCCATATGGTACACAAGATGTAAAAGTGGTGCACGATAGTATCACATTTCCCAATGAACAAATACTTACAAGTATCAAGAACAGCTTGATGTCTTAATAGCCCATGTGGCTGGTGGTAAACATTCCCTCTCTGATGCAGATCAGGGGAATTGTAGCTTCTTTGCAGTGGGTCAGGGGGAGAGTGACTACTCTGAAAAGGGTCAGGGAGAGTATGACCTATCTCAAACAAGTCAGGAGAAATACAGCTTCTCTGAAGCAGGTCAGGGGAAGTGTGGCCTCTTTGAAACGGGTCAGCAGTTGCATGATTTCTCTGAAGCGGGTCAGGGGAAGTGTGGACTTTCTGAAACGGCTCAGTAGTTGTGTGGCTTCTCTGAAGCGGATCAGGGGAATTGCGGCCTCTCTGAAATGAGTCAGCAGTTGTGTGGCTTCTTCGAAGTGGATCAGAGGAAGTCTGGCCTCTCTGAAATGGCTCAGCAGTTGCACCATTTTTCTGTCATGAATCAGGGGAAGTGTGGCATCTCTGAAGCAGGTCAGGTGGAGTGCAATCTTTGTCAAACAAGTTGGGAGAAGTACAGCTTGTTTGGAATCTCTGAAGCTGGTTAGGAGAAGTGCGGCTTCTCTGAAGCGGGTCAGGGTTAATGCGGCTCCTCTCAAGTGGATCAGCAGTTGCATGGTTTCTTCGAGACAGGTCAGAATGTGTGTGGGTCCTCTTAGGTACGTTAGAAGTATGATGACTTTGGGAATTAGGAGGGACATTTGGTAAACTATGTGGGGGTTTGCAGAAAGTTAGAACAGAGCATTTTAGGCATGTCACAAGTTAAATTCATCAATTACCTTACTCAAAATAACAACAACTTGTACTGCTTGCAATTTTGTTGGCTTAGATTTGGCCAACACAGACTTCTGAGTGGATCCAGTCTTCTGCATTCTTTGGGAGTCAGAAGAAAATGAGTGAAAGATCTTCGGAGCTCTAGGCAGTTCTTCTGGTCTGTTCAGAGAAAGAGAAAGAAGCTAAATGTTGTGTTAGAAATAAGTAAACACAAAAAAGAAAATTTATGGAAACTTACCTTTTCTTTGCATTAACTTTTGACCGATCAAAACTGATTTCTTCATCCTCATCTTCTCCAGGAAAAAGTATGTTCTTTGGCCTAAAGAATCACTTTGTTACTTACATATGTGCCACATGTTACAATACACTGACTAAATATAATCATAGATTATAAATAAAGACAACTTACATTCTCCTTCGTTTGGCTTTAATTGGGGAATCCTCCACATCTGTTGCAAGGTCTGTGTGTTCGACAGCTTCAGGTAGTTTTAATCTTGCCTCACTGTAACTGTCTACAAAAGATTACAATAACTAATATATATATATATATATATATATATATATATATATATATATATATATATATATATATATAATGTTGGCCTTAACATACATACATACATACACACACACACACACACACACACACACATATATATATATATATATATATATATATATATATATATATGTTAAGGCCAACGTATCAGAAACATCTCAACACACAATCTATAAAGTAATACTTACTCGATGTAAATATAATTCTGACCCTGTGTGGAGTCCATCCTTCCCCAGGTTGCTCCTTATTTTTTGTGGCTTTTACAACATCCACTTTATTTGGTGGCCACATACATTCATTTTCTTTGACCCAATTGGAAGGCACCACTTCTACTTAATTTGTTTTTTCAAAAATCACAATGTGGTACATTCTAAACAAAATAAAAGTGTAATTAATTAATTTATATACCTTTTTAAAATAATCTGTAGGAACACTTCTGAGTGGATAATGTGAGAAGAGAGACTATTTTTGGGAACTGTAATTGCACACATGTACCGGAGATACAAAGAAAGCAACAAAATATATATAAACTACAGATTTACTGGACCCATAAACAACTGCATGCTACCAAAAAATGTATTATGTATCATTTTTTTTACATATAAAAATGTAATATTTATATTAAAATATACATTTATATTTAAATATATCCGCACACCGGATATGAAAGTACCGCGCCTCGGACATCCCGCAGGCCGGTCTATCGCACCCCGGTCACGTCAGTCTGTACTCGCATTCTCAAGTTCAAGGGGCAGTGAATCAGCTACCATATAATCAAAAGTTCACTTCAATAAAGAACAAAGTGGCATCCGAGTTTGAATTCAGGTATTTAAAAAATCGCCAAAAAAAGAGAGGGACGAACTTCACTTACCTGAACAGCGCGGTTGTCTGACAGACGTCTTCACCCTTCAGCGGGAGAAATTTCAACCGACGCATCACGTGAACCTCATTAACCAACCAGAAAAGCTGCTGTTACCGTGGAGATCGCGCCAAAATAAACAGTTGACTGCAGTTGTAACTACATATTTTTTAATAAACTGTTATTTAGAAGAAGAACAAAAAAAAAAAAAAAAAAAAAAAAAAATATATATATATATATATATATATATATATATATATATATATATATATATATATATATATATATATATATATATATATATATATATATATATTTAGTACGTTTTTAACATGATTTTGTGGTGCTTAAACTAAAAAGTATGGCAAACGTAGACTAGTTTGTATGTGAATTAGTTTTTTTTAAAATGATAAATTTATAATAAATAAATAAAAATCAAACTCAATAATCATGTTAGGAAAATGTATATTTTGTTCAGGTCAAATGGATTTTGGAATTTTTTAATGATTTAAATGATATTGAATATTGTGAACATTGCTGAAAACTATAGGCTACTATATTTATTAATTATTTATAATTTTTTTTAAACAATTGGACATAGGCCTAGCTTTTTTCACTGACTCATATATAAGTAAATTAATATTATTATTATTTATTATTAAAATCATTACATCTCTTTCAGGGAGTGGTGGGGGGATAATCGTGCCTTGAATATATAGCAGGCCTAAATACTTATAATTGTCCAGTACACAAAGTATGGCCCATCGCTACAGTAATCGCTACACTGATCTGGGCCACACACCTCCCATCCACAATCGGCCCAAATGTTGTCTGCCGTCATGCATGCAGTGCCATTATTGCCACGCATGGCCCAGAGTTGGCTGACATGATGCATGCCAGTGCCGGCAACACGCCAGCAGTGCCATTATAAGGCCACATTTGGGCCAAGTCTGTTTGCTATGTGGGTAGATTTGATTGTGTCGTACATTTTACCCCCAATGCTGGATTGTAGAATTTTATAATATAGATCATCATGCCAAATGGAATCGAATGCTTTTTTAAAATCAACAAAGCATGCATACATTTTGCCTTTGCTTTTTTGATGAACGTGCTGGTTGACTATCATGTGTAGAATGTGGTCGGTGGTGTGATGGTTTGAGGAGTCCGTGTGTATTTTGTCCTTCACTACATCAGCATAAGTGAGCTGCTGTGATTGCAGAAAGGGCTGTGCTGTTCTGTCTGGTGCCTCCTGTTGTTGTGTGTGTGACTGCTCGAATCGCTACCTGTCTGGCAGACATCTCAGCCCGGATGAAGGAACACCACCTGCAACTCAACCCAGCAAAGACCGAACTCCTTGTCTTTCCAGCCAACCCTGCTGTTGAACAAAACATCACAGAGCAGCAGGGTTCAACTACAGTATCGCCTTCCAAAACTGTCAGAAATCTAGGGGTAACCATCGATAATAAGCTCAATTTCACAGACCACATCTCAAAGACTGCAAGATCATGTAGATTTACACTCTACAATATCAGGAATATAAGACCTTTCCTCTCTGAACATGCCACACAACTGCTTGTTCAGTCACTTGTCATAACTAGACTGGACTACTGTAACGCTCTCATTGCAGGCCTTCCTGCATGTGCTATTAGACCTCTGCAAATGATCCAGAATGCAGTTGCACGTCTGGTCTTTAAAGAAACCAAAGAGAGCGCATGTTACACCACTCTTTGTCTCTCTTCACTGACTGCCGGTTGATGCACGTATTCAATTCAAGGCTCTGATGCTGGCATACAAAACAGTCACTGGGTCTGCTCCAGCCATACCTAAAATCATTTATGCAGATCTACACTCCTGCCAGAAGTCTGCGGTCGGCTAAGGAACGTTGCCTTGTTGTACCGACACAAAGAGGCACCAAAACACTTTCCCGGACTCTCAGTTTCATCATACAACGTTGGTGGAATGACCTTCCCAACACCATCCGTGAAGCTGACTCACTCTCTGTCTTCAAAAAACGACTAAAACACATCTTTTCCAAGAGTACTTAACCAGTCACTAAAAAAATTAAAATAAAAAAAAAATTCTTATTGCACTTAAATCTGTTTTGAATGCTATTCTAATGCTAGTAAAACTTTGTAGTATGGCACTTTTCGTACAAATGTCTCCTTAAGATGATTCGCTTATGTTTTCCTCTTTTGTAAGTTGCTTTGGATAAGCGGCTGCCAAATGAATAAATGTGGAACTTGTACGCCGACGTTGTGAGGGTGCTGATTGGGAATTTCTGCAGAGTAATGAATCTTTTAGGTTTTTAGCAAAGACTCTTACACTCTCCTGGCGTAGGTGCACATGGTCATATAAAACCTCAGTCATTAGACTTGGGTGGTGGGCAATGTTGATGGTCGTAATGCTGGAACATGCAGTTATTATCCTCTGGTTGACGCTACTGATCAGGTCAGCAGGGTAGTCCTTCCTGTGTAGCAGGGTTGAGATGGTGATGTTGGCCTTCTTCGCCACTCTTATGACACTATCTGCAACTCTTTCCCTCTGGGTGTAGAGGTTGTTGGTTCCTGTGTGGATGATAATGTTCTGTGGGTTGTGCAAAGTGGACTGACAGAGGATTGGAGTGCGCTGTTTGTTGTGGGGCACCAGAATTTGCCAACCGTGTGTTTAGGGAAGAGCTTTCAGTGGTGCAAGATCTTACCATTTAAGTCTATATGAATTGCTGTTTTTGGTGGTTGTAGTTTCTGGATTTGAGGTTTCTGAGAGTGCTTTGAGTGCGCTCTCTCTCTCTCTCTCTCTCTTGTGTTGCTGGGGATGAATATATTCATAATTTCTTCTTGAACTGTATGCATACATACAGCAGTATTCTGAAATAATGTTTGCATGAGTTTTTTGTTTTTTTTTGCTTTGTAAAGATGTTTTCATTTGGCTGCGATACATTTAGATAAACTTAATTTTTTCGTGCACAAACGTACATTTCTGAGTGCTAAACCCCCTGCGGTTGTGACACTCAGCCAGAAAGAGACGCCCAAGGCAGAGGATATGAGGATATGCCGTTCAGACCTTCAGAACGCAGGTGTTGCGAGACGCGCTTTTGAAAGTGGACGCTCTTTTATCGCAAGCCAAGACACTAAAATAAATAAATAAATCGTGACGCGGCGCAACGGTCAAAGATGTCAGTTTATAACATCTTTACAAAGAATAACAATGGAAAAGAGCTCAGACGGACAAAAAACATCAAATACACATCTGATAATGTGAAGCAGCCTTTAATTATTGCTTTATTCATAATAATTAAATAAAAGTTATTTTAAGACATGTTGTAATGAACTGCCATCACACCAGATGAGATGTAATTTCGCTTTCTCTAAAAAAACTCTGTAATATTGCGCAACAGGGGTTGTACGTATCAACATATAGGCTACACGTATTGTTTTTTTCTAACGGATTACCACGCCTACTCTGTAACTAGTATAAGTGTTATAAAAACTGTTATAGGCAGCTCTTCTGCTCGATGACCGACGATAGTGGTAATATAATGGACAACCGAACAGATGAGAATATAGTCTCTGCGAGGGAAAATGACAACAATCAGCCGGTATACTATATACATTTTTGCCGATAATTATTTTTAAACATCAGTGATTTGATTGTATAGTGTTGTGTTATATATTGGAGACTATAATGTAACTTACAATGGATCAGTATTGATTAAACTCCAAGAGTTGGATATTTAAAACAGTTGCATATGAGACTTGTTTTCATTTTTTTGGACATATATTTTTTTCAGAAAGAGACACATGGTCTTTTACAGTGTATTCCTATGAATGTTAACATTTTAAACAAACAATGCTTTCAAATTAACATAGAAATATAAAACAAGAGGAAAAATAATTCTCAGGATGATTCTCTATTGATTCACTTCAGAAAGCACCAGGCATGCCTTTATCCAGGAAACTGTGCTATGCTGTTGGAGGAATGCCTTATCAAATGACTTCAAATGCCAAGGGCTTCTTCATGCAGATCTTTTTACTGGATGTTGTGGAGGTGAGTGTGACGATGAGGGCACATTATTTACATTTAAAAAATTTTACTTTTACAAGTTCTGAGGAAATTATGCATTATGGAAATGCATTTTCTAACCACACCCTTCAATTTGGTTAGCAATCCATGAAATGACCCAACACATCTGTAGTGTTAATGTTATTTGTTTGAATTGTTTTTGCAAAATGCACATGGTTTACATAAGATGCGTCAGCTTTTCAATTGTCTATATGTTCCACATGGTATTCTTTTGTAAAATTATACATATGCACAATATAATCAAATTTGCAATATTGTATCACCTCACTGAGCTTCACTTGGGAGTTATAATAATAAAAAATATATTTACTTAACGACCTGATTTCCCTTCCCCTGAACAGTAGAGAGCACTTATATATTTCCAATCAGTATCAATTATCTAATATACTGTATTTGCTATGTTTGCTGAATTTGCTTTGTGCATTAACTTTGCTTGTGTAATGACCAATTTGTGTGTATCTGTGATACAATCACTGTGTGGTATTTGGTTCCAAAATGTGAAACATTAACAACAGATTATTTATAAAACAAGGCTCCATCCTGGTCTAGCTCAATTCTTGCCCAATTTGCATGTCATATCTGCACACCATATTCAACACTCTTTTTCTAAACTGTTAGCACAGGAAGTAAAACAGTAAAATGTAATGTATTGCCTATAACTGCCTGTCAGTTATAGGAAATCTCTCTCTTTTAACTGCTTTTTATAGTATTATAACAAAAATTGGACAGTAAACATGAGTACATTCCACATGTTTTATGAAAAATCAGTGAATGTGTCTACATAATTGTAATTTTCTTTAGTCCAAGTAATTGAATTTGTTGTAGATGGGGGCCTTCTCTGCATCCATCATTCTCTTCCTCGGTCGAGCTTGGGATGCCATTACTGATCCACTGATTGGATATGCTGTGAGCAAGAGCGGCCGGACACGAATCGGCAAACTCATTCCCTGGTGAGTGACAGGAGAAGACCGAAATCATGAATCTGAAAACATTTGTGCTCATGAGAGTTATGAAAGTATACCAGTTAATATCAAAATAGGTGTAAAGCACTTCCTAAAATCTAACACATTTCACTCAAAAGGGGCATCCTAGACCTATTTTAAAAGAGGCCACCATTAGCAGTGTGAATATAGCAGTTCTTTACATAAGTGAAAGACGTTAATCTAGATGTATAACAAAAAAATTAGCGAGCAAAAACATAAAATAAATAATATATACAGTATGTATATACACTACCGTTCAAAAGTTTAGGATCACTTATTCATTCTTTATTATAATTACTTTTTTTCCTTCACAACTTAGAATAATAGTAAAGTCATCAAATCTATGGAATAACATAAATGGAACTAAGAGAATTATGTTGTGACTAAAAAAATCCCAGTCCCAATCCTGTAAATTCAAGTCGCATTTTGCGTGTGGAAATGCTCTTACTTTCGCTATTAAACATAGCCGTGTGTTCTACTGTTGATTGTGATGTGAATTCACAGAGCTTATTAGTGATCTCCAATCACGATCATTCAAGATTATTTTCCGACCACATTTATTTCGTGAAGCTGATGGTTCACTATTCTTCCAAGTTTTAACGATGCACTGGACAGTTAATAACCCAATTCCAGTGATTTCAGCAATTTCCTTAGTGGTGTTCTTTACTTGATGCAGGCCAATAATTTGCCCCTTCTAACATCTTTTCCATGACCACAGGATTTGTCTTCCGACATGGTTGTTTAAGAAATGAGAAGCTACACACTGCATAAGTTAGGTTTAAAGTAAATGCTGCCAGCTAAAACATATTAATCACTGTAATATTGATCGAATCAATGGCTCTTAAGTATCTGAAATGTTAAATCCAAATGGCGACTTTTTGTTTTTTTACCAGGCTATGTATATATATATACATTTTGTACAAGTTTGGACCAACACTTTTTTTTTTTTTACCTACAATATAACAATAATGGATCTTAATTCTCATACATTTAGTATCTTTTAGATACTAATATTTCTTTAGGAAGTTGCATGCAAATTACACTTGTGCTTCTGTCCTATTTCCATTTTTTTACATAGAAATTATGGATTTCTATGTGAATAGTGTGCTATTGATTCAAATGCATTAAAGAGTACAACAGTTTGGTTCTGGAAGTAAAAATCTTATAAATTTTTTCCATAAGGGAGTTTTTTTTAAAATATATATATATATATATATATATATATATATATATATATATATATATAAATGAAAGTAGCATAAGGCGAACAAAAATGTTTCTGTGGCCCACGGTCTCTGACGCTTTCTGCCTGTCAATCTTTTGTGCATTCTCATAGTATTATATTTGTTGCAAATTATTAAGGCTTGTTTTTGACAAACACTTCTGCTTGGTGTCAGTCTCAATAGGCACTTTTCCACTATTGGGCCAGTGCTATCAACTGGCCAGCCAGAGACCCAAATTGTTCTGCATTCCCACCATCAACCAAATAAGTCTGCAGCGTTGCTCAAAATCCTGCCCTTAATACGCCACTGTGGTGCCAACGTTACACACCTCACCCATTTCACAAGCAAGAGGGAAGCTCAAACTGCAGTATTGTAACGATCCACACCGTCTTTGGTTTGTGTACCTTTTATTTTAAATTTTGGCACCTTTTATGTTCCATATTGTTCTTTGTTTATGCACTCTTATTTTAAGTTTTGGCACCTTTTATGTTCCATATTGCCTTTTGTTTTATGCACTCTTATTTTGAAGTCTTGTCATGTCCTGTTTTCCCTCCATGTCTATGTGTCTGATTTTCATTGGTTCATTGTCTAATTATCTTGTTATCAGTTCTAATTTATCATTGGTTTTAGTTTATTGTCTTGTTATCTTGTTTTGAGTTTTGGTTTTCCATTGGTCTATGTTTCCCCTTGTTTTGTATTTAAGCCCTCATGTTCACCTTGTCCTTTGTTGGTCGTTGTTTGATGTTCAGTCCATGGTTGTTCCCGAATCCTACCTTAGTCCGTGTTCCTGCCTATGCCCTCCTTGGAAGACTCCCCGTGTTATTATCTTGTGTTGATGTCTTTATTTTCCCCTTGTGGACGTTTCATTTGTTCCTGTGTTTCTACTTCCCTTTACTTTGTGACTTTTGAATAAAGCTGCACCTGGATCCTTACTCCCTCGTCTGCCCACTTTGTTACAAGTATCATGTTATCTAGAATATTGAGTTTATATTGAATGTAAACAAGATTAATTAGCATTGACAACTCACCGACTGTAACTGCCATGGTGTCCCAAGAGGTCTCTCTGCTAACAGCGGGACAATGACGATCTATGAATGATCACAGAACAACAGAAAGTAATTTATTTGGGCACCACATTGTCCATTGGGCATTTTAAAGGATTTCTACTGTGCTTGCATCCCCCCCAACCTCACGGTTGACCTTGTTTGGCCAACAGGTAATCAGCAGGGCAAAGGCCATTGGCTGGAGAAGGCACGATGCCCAGAGGCACGATGAAGCCTCGGAAGTGACAGTGGGAATGCAACTGGCCCTGGCATGCACTAGCACACCCTTATTTGGCCCAATAGTAGAAACGCGGCTAATGAGTGCAGGGCTTTAGAAAGAGGGGGTGTGGCTAATCCAACAGCTCAGTTTGTGGAAATTTCAGAAAGGCTAATATCGCTTACAGCACCTTTACGCTCCGAGATAGTTTATTGACGGTATATGCTTCTGATGTAGCCATTATTTGTTGCACTCTTTTTGAATGTGCATTTTTATGTTTTACATGTGTACTCTCTGCTTAACTATCCTTTGCACGCAGGATTGTGTTCTCAATGCCATTGGGGGTCCTATCCTACATCATGCTCTGGTATACTCCACAGGATGCCATGTCCCCTGCCTCCAGTTTCTGCTGGTACTTCACATGGTGCTGTCTGTTTGACACCTTCATGAGTGTAAGATCACACATCATTATCAACAGCATGCTCACAGTTATCAATTCACACATCAAAAGTAAAAAAATGTTTAACTGTCATGAAAATCTCCTGCATAGGGGGACATCCATAACAAAGTTATTTTTGAAAAACATGTCTTCATCTTATAAAAAATAAGGGAAATTATGACTGGAATCTCCATATGACATATGACACATTGGATTCTCTTCAGTACTTCTTAGTGCACATTAATCTATAGTTCTGTAAAGTTAATTTGAGTAAAGAAGAAAGTCTTAAAATTAACAGGGACTAAAGTTCATCAGAGGTAACACTAATCAGACTAATGTTGGCTTCCCACAAATGACAACCATTAACCAGCTACAACAAAACAACAACAATTGTCATAAGAATTAAAACTATATACATTTTAAATATCAAGTATTATTATTTTTTTTTCAAAATTTCCCTTGTTTTGACCAAAAATTAAAGCGCAAGGGCTCATTTCAAGTACTGTTTAATTAGGACCACTTACATTTTTTTTATTAATGACAACTTTAGGGTTTATAGAGTAACAATAACTTAAAATATACTAACTTAAGAATAGTACAAAATTAAGCCTTAAATGGTTATTTCATCCAAAAATTATCCCATAATTTACTCAATCTCAAGCCATCCTAGGTGTATATGACTTTCTTCTTTCAGCCAATATCAATCAGAGTTATATAAAAAAATATCCTGCGTGTTCACTGGCTTCCTCTGTCCTCTGTGCATTCGTGTTCGTCACTTCTCACCGGAGCTTACACTACAGCTATGTCATATGACAGAACTCGACTCTCTCGTGAACTCGTGGACGGCCGTTACCGGAAGCCAGTGATTATAGTTTATAAAGTTATAAATATGGATATTTTTCTTACAAAAATGCATCGCTTCGCTTCAGAAGGCCTTTATTAACCCCCTGGAGCTGTATGGATTACTTTTTTGATGGATGGATTCGCTTTTTTGGGCTTCAAAATCTAAGGTACCATTCACTTCCATTATAAAGCTTGGAAGAGTCAGGATATACTTTTATATAACTCAGAATGTGTTTGGCTGAATGAAGAAAGTCATATAAAACTAGGATGGCTCGAGAGTGAGTAAATTATGGTATAATTTTCATTTTTGGGTGAACTAACACTTAAAATGTATTTTACTATATGAGATAACTAATAGTATTTACAGTGTTGAGTTAGACAGAATGTGCATACATTTTAGATTGCACACAAATAAACAGTATCACTGTGGTGCTCATTACTTTCCTGTGAAGTGGTCAATGTGATAGCATACTGTACTCAAGAATGAAATGTACTTCTTACCACTAATGCAGTTTTCAAACAACTGTAGTCACATGTGTAACATTGTAAAGAGATTAATGGGAGGCGAGAACCTGTTTGACAATATAAATAATATTTTAATGTATAACTGAACCAAAAAACAAACACACAAAGGTGTTGGAGAGCTGTCCGTAAAGCTCTCTGTTGTAAATATCTCCTTTATCGTTCTCTAAGGCTTGATTAACCTAATTAGGGGCCGGGTGTGCAGAATCACGACCCGGCCCCACCCTCCGCCCTGTCACAAACATGTTTGAAATATTTGTGCTTATCCACATTATGGTTCATACATGATTCCAGAATCTTTTCTCTCTCTCTTTCAGTGTTACCATGTGCCCTATTCGTCCCTAAACATGTTTCTGGGAGGTAATGAGAGAGATCGAGACTCAGCCACCGGCTACAGTAAGAAAAACATATTACCATACCTACACTCAGTTCCTCTAAACCAGTGCTTCTCAACTGGGGTTTCCTTTAGAACCAAGATTTTACTTTAAGCATCATGTTGTGACCCAAGACAGTATCAAACCACCAGTTAAGAACCACTGCTCTATACAGTTTTACAATATTTTTCTACCAAGCACCAGTTTAAAAATGAAAATCTCAAAACACATTTTTTTTTTACTGTATGAGTATTATCCGCTTGTAATAATAATAATATTTAGCTGATGAAAATCTGTTAAAACCATTGTTGGCCACACTTTATAGATTAATCATCAGTGAAGGAAATTTTTTATTTTTTTTAATTTTTTTTTTATTATTTGGAAGAGGCAGAGAGTGCAAATAGAAAGCAGAACTTGGATATATAGGATGTAACCTTATATGTAAATATATTTCCTCTATAAAAGAATAAAGCAAAACAATAGAGAGCTGTGTTCTCTAATAATTTCAGGAATGGGAATGGAAGTGTTTGCTACACTGGCAGGAGCCACCATTCAGGGTCAGATAGTGGGGGTGTACCACGCCAAGAGATTGCGTGCATGCAGCATGCAAAATAACACAAAATTGCCCGCTGGGAACGACACGGCCTCACCTGATGGCATTTCTGAGACTCTTCAAAATACAGTGAGGCCTAGAGGTCTAGCTTTTGGAATAGCACATAATAGCTGTTGATTGTGTATCACTGTAGATATTTTTTAGTTTTGGTTAAATGTAAAACATGAATACAGTCAAAATAATGTGTAAAATATACTTCCTGATGTTTTGAGTAAACTTGGGGCCTTTGTCTGAAACTGTAGTGCCAGAGAATGCAGTGACAGTCTACTGTACTCTTAACCTGTGCCCCATACACTCCATGTATAATTTTAGAAATAATTTACCACTAAATATAATCAGCAAGAAAGTTTCTTCTATTTTATAACCAGTAATAGGAATTAGACAAGATATTTTAAGGTCAACCATTTTGTAACATGTGCTAAATTTGCTTAACTAGCCAGACTGCTAAACTTAACAAACAGTCGTTTACTTCTTTCTAGTATTCTTATTCCATACTTGAATATTTTTATGGCTGTTGCAATGTTTTAACTGAATGGATTTTTAATGGTCTTTCATTTCTGTAGAGAAGAGCCTATTTGACTGCTGCACTATTATTAGGACTGCTTTATTTCCTGTGTTGCCTTGTGCTTTTTATTGGAGTAAAAGAGCAATTAGGTAAGTACAACATACATACACAGACATAGTTTTTGTTTTCAGTCAGTGGACAGAATTCAGTATCTTCTTGTCTAATATAAATATGTACATTTGTGGTGTGCCTACTTTTCACCCTAGCTCCTCTGAGTAAACTGGACCGCATAAATACGTCCTACCTAACTAGTATGAAGATGGTGGTGTGTCACATTCCATATGTGCAGCTTGTATTTGGTTTCCTCTTTGCTTCACTTGCCTTCCAGGTCAGAGATTTGTCTATTTGAATCATCAATGTATATAGAAGTGTTTGGGATCGTTAAACCCAATACACTAGAAGTACAGAGGTTTCAAATGTTGCTTGCTTGTATAAAGAAAATAAATGACCAAGAAATCTCCAATTATGAGACCTATTTTAAGAGCGCAATGCCATGCTATAAGTCATACACACAAAGTCAGTGGGCATGGCAGTGATGTTTTGTTATTTTCGTGCAAGAATATGCTAAGTCTAGGCGCAAGTGTGTTTGACGAAATTTCACACTTATGGTCTGGGTAAAGTGCAATTTAATTCTGAGGTTCTTCTCCGGCACTGTCTTCATACTATTATATAGTCTATTCCCTGTAAAGCACCAGAGATATAAAGAAAGACAACACATTCATAAGAAGTTGGTTGTGTAAATGGACTGTATTAAATAAATTAACAGAAGTTGGGACTTTTTGAGCATACACTTGTGTCCTTTTTTTTAATTCTTGTGCTTCTTGTATGTCAGAAATATTTCTATGACAGTGACATGCTCCTTTTATACACATGGAAAATGTAGTTCTCATCAGAATTTGGATTTATACTGGTCAATTTTAATTTTTAAAAGTTATTTATTGAAACATGATAAAATTAAACTAAAAATATTTCTAAATTGAAATTGCACTTCAAATGATATTAAAATATAATCAAAATAACGAAGGGGATTAAAATAAAATATTTTAATCTCTCCAACCCTTTTGCAGTGATTCCACAACAACAGGTGGACAAATGTCAGTACAAACTGGATCATAAATACAATTGTAAATGTAAATAATAATAATTGAAAAATTAAACATGACCTAAAGATAGTTTAACACAAATCTCATTGATATTTATTTGGACATTCATTTTATTACTGCCTGCTGGTGGAATCTCCAAACTGCAAAAGCATAAACTGATTATAGGCTACGCTGCGATAAAATGTGATTTTGACCACGTTCAAAGACCTATTTCTCAGGAAAATAGCAAATTGCACTTTGTGCTACTTCATTACCATACAATACACTCACAGTTTGTTCACATACACCCACAGATAGCACAGACACTCCCACTCACGGCCACTTGTACTGACATGTAACTTGCACTTAGAATTAGCATTCCAATGAAAATTGGATTTGCACACTCATGAAAATGGAGCCCAATAAAAAAAAAAAAAAAATAGATGACTGGTGTATTAGTCAATTCAGTGTTAGGAAGATTACTTCTGAAATTTGATCTAGTACTGATTACAAATGACACAACTAAAATTGTAATCAGTAACATAATCTTGTAGATTAGTAATCCAAAAATAATACAATTTATCCTCCCATTTGGGAAGTCTTTCAAAGTCAAGACTGATAGGTAATGAAATCAATATGTAATCCATAAAGTAACTAATCTGACAATCAAAATGTAATATAATCTGTACAAAAGAGTACAAAATCCAGATTATGTGTTGTACATTACTACTCAACACTGCTAGTCGTAGAGTTGATTAGGATCTGATGTAGCATATTGTACATTCCACTGTCATGGAAAACCTGGAAATATAAGGGAATTTTAAAATTGTGTTTTCCAGGACAGCAAAAGTCATGGAAATTAATAATATCTTAAAGTCATACATAAACATTTTTCTAGTTTTGTTCTGCTCTAAATATTTAATCACCTAGATGTTGTTCTCATGTACTGTAAAGCTAGTGTAGAGTAAAATTTTCTTTTAAGACCATGATGTTCAGTTTATCTGCAAATCGTTTTAAGTTTACAAATTGCTCTATATGATTTATTAGCCAGACTGTCTAATTAAAATAATTTTGTAAATTCCACATCTTGTAATCAGAAATGCCATGTAAAGGTCATGGAAAATGATTGATCAATGTCCTAATAATGATGTTTGTTGCAGATGGCTCAGGGAAATTTTGCCTTGTTTTGTACTCATGCAGCAGATATGGGAGCATATTTTCAGCACCTTGTCCTCATTTTACTGGTGAGGGATCCATTATTTCAAAGTGTATTCTACATTTGTGAAGTACATTTATTTCAGAAGTAACCTGTAAAACTTTTGTTAAATTTCCCAAAACTATTGAACTAATAATACCTCATTATGCAGTATGGACTTTTTAGTTACATACATTATAATCCTCTTTGCTCTTGTGCAGACAGCAGCCACATTGTCCATTCCATTATGGCAGACACTCTTGGTCAAATTAGGCAAGAAGACCACAATATTCATCGGCCTATCAGTGAGCACTAAATTTTAAGCCTTTTTCCTGATTTATTTTTAAATGCATAGAGAAAGAATAAGAAAGCTATTAAAAATGTAACTATGTTGTTAATATTAAATGCAGCAATGTAATTTGAATGCAAATACTTTTTAAATGTTGATTTTTTTTTTGAACAAATAGTTAATCCTTTCCTTTGTTTCATACCTCTTTCTCCTCTTCTCTGCAGTCTTATATCCCAGCTTTAACTGTAATATCCCTAGTGAAGAGTAATTTACCCGTCTTCATCATTATGTCTGTGTTAGCTGGGACCAGTCTGGCAGCCCTCTATCTGCTCCCTTGGTAATATAACTCTCATCTAATATCTCTTCATTGTTCAAACACTCACTCCAACACATACTCGACCCAAGCAAATGCACTTCTCTTGCTTTTATGAAACATTACATAAACCAGATGGTGGTCATTTGGGAATTAGTTGTATGATGCATCACTGGCGGATTCAGAATGAATGATGTAATACTGAAACTGGACCCCAATAAGACAAGATAAGCATATCCTCCCATTCTGTAATGCACAAAGCTAGAATCATTTATATACTGTATATACACACGGCTCTTTATTAGGAAAACCTGTACACCTACTTATTCATGCGATTATCTAATCAGCCAATCATGTGGTAGCAGTGCAATGAATAAAATCATGCAGATACAGGTCAGGAGCTTCTGGGATTTTCACGCACATCAGTCTCTAGAGTTTACTCAGAATGGTGCCAAAAACATCCAGTGAGTGGCTGTTCTGTGGACTGAAATGCCTTGTTAATGAGAGAGGTCAATGGAGAATGGTCAGACTGGTTCAAGCTGACAGAAAGGCTACATTAAATCAGATAACCACTCTGTACAATTGTAGTGAGCAGAATATCATCTCAGAATGCACAACATGTCAAACATTGATTCGAATGGGCTACAACAGCAGAAGACCATGTCAAACACTCAATACTTAAATAAACACCAATAATTGTTCAGTAACAAATATAATACAAAAACAATGTCATACTACCATAGAATCACATGTTTTTTTTTTATATTTTAGGTCCATGTTGCCAGATGTGGTGGATGACTTCAAGGTCAAGAACCCTTCTTGCCAGGAACTAGAACCATTGTTTTACTCCTGTTATGTTTTCTTCAACAAATTTGGAGGAGGAATGGCTGTTGGAGTCTCTACCTTGGTACTACAGTAAGAGCTTCCTCCATTCAAACTGTTTTATATTTGGTGAAAAATACAGAATAATTCACAACAATGATTAAAAAGTGGAACTACAAAATATACGCAACGCTGGCAGGATGTTGTTGCACATGCCAATGTTTTCCTTTTCAAATATTTCCTGAGCATAATCTCTTTTTCCTTTTTTTATGACGCTAAAAGTTACTGCTTTTGTGATTTCACACTGCTCCATAAAATGTTCTCTTCCCTTTTGCTTAACTCAGTTTTGCAGGATACAAACCTGGTGCCTGTAGGCACAATCCTGAGGTTGTATACTCACTGCGAATGCTTTTCGCACCTGTGCCCATTAGTCTTCTGCTGGTGGGCATAGTGATGTTTTACTTCTATCCTATCAATGAAGAGCGACGGCAGCAAATCCAGAAAGCATTAAGGAAAGCAGGGTGTGTTTTTCTCTTTGTGTATGGTATATCTCATGAATATGTCATATATAATGTACATTGCATGCTTTTCTTACTAAGAGCATTCGCTATTACAGAATTTATTGCTTGTGGTCCAAACCCTGAAATGTTATGCAATCCATTAGCTATCAACAAATAAATATATCTTATTTTCTTTTGTTTACATATCCAATACCATAAAATCATGAAAAATTAAGTATAAAGTGTTTTCAGATTGCAGTTAATTCAAAGATAATTCTCTATTACTGCAAGGAACAGGGTTTGGGATACATCAATGCTTTCCAGTTTTTGGAAGACTAGATTATAAATTAGAATAAAAGAGAGAATGAGAAAGAAGCAATGTTGATATACAGTACATTTAAATAACTCAGTACTGTCATCAATTTATTTTTGTATGTGGCCACTACTTCCTTCTGTATTGAAGTAACTTCTTGAAGTCTTTACATTCATGTTTATAATCCAGTTTTACATAAGATGCCTAAGAAGTTGCAATAGCTGTTTTAAATGTGCCTTCACTGTGTTGTATTTATATACACAGGGCAGAAAACGGCATGAAGGGAGAAGAACTGAGCCTATGAAGCAATCAGTATTTCACATATACTTTTGTAACATTGACAGGCTCTCCAACTGAATCATGAACATGTTTTCTTTTTTCATCTCTCATTCTCTTGTTCAGTGTTTCTCAATCTTTCTTCGTGGAGCTCCCCAACACTGCACATTTACTAGTGTAATTGACTGATTTCAGCCCATGGGGTGCTCCAACACACCCAATTCAGGCCATGGAGAACTATACTTATATGCTGATAAATTAAACAAGGTTAACTTAAAAGGGTCATATAATTAGAAATGTTTTCTTTATAGGGACTGAAAACAGTCCAAGGAATGAAAAACTAAATGTTTTGCAGAATGTAACTGAAAATGGAATAAAGACCTTTTCAATTGTTCCCGAGTGAAAAAATTATTTTGAAATGTTGGTTACAGATAATTTTCAAAATTACACCAATTCCTGTTGTCCAAAAAATTTGACTTCTCTCTTTTTAGTTGAATAATGATTATGTGCTTTAATTCTGAAGTAAATTGCTGCATCACAAAATGTATTGTCTTATAGCATGTTGTGGATTTAGCCTTCTACATGCTGAAGACCTTTTAGACAATTATGTATAATTACTATGTATAAATGCATGGTTAATCCAGATACAAAGAAACATTTTTGGGTAAAAAGTGCATTTCTCAGTTGTTTCCAAGTCTTCAATGATTATTGTTAGAAATTAGGCATTAATACAGATTTGATGCTGCCGGGCTCTGATCGAGAAGTGTTTTTTTTACATAAAAAAAAATTAAATAAAAATTGGCCAGCACAAGATGGCGTTTAGTCCAAACACGCCCAAGCAGTGTGTTGAGAGAGACTATTACACACTATTTGGTGTTCAGAAACTTGGTCTTGGTTAGGTACTTTAATAAGATGGAAGTATGATACTGTAGATACAACCATATGTATCTATAGATACCAGATACTATTATTCCTGTAGGAACAGTATGTGTGTTAGGAATTAAATTAAACTGTCCACATTCTATGTCATTAATGTAGGAAAACTTAGAATGGAATTTGTTGCATTCAACGACCATTATAAGTAAGATAAATAAAATTCTCCACCATTAAAATCGTAATACATTGTATCCATTCACAATTTATATTGTAAGGAATTAGATTTAATAAGGGAATTATGAATAATCCACTTTTTTAAGTGATATTAATATCATGGCTTACTGAAAATAATGTAATTTCAAACATATTTTAGGTATGAGCTTTGAAGCAAGATCTTTTAAAATCATATGACGAGATTTTCTATATATTCCACAGAAGTTAGGTTTATATGATGCCTTCATTCAACACCAAAAGAACCAGAAATGTCAGCATACATAATTACGGATTCAACTTAAGAAAACAAATTATACTAATTTGTGTTGATGATGATAATGCTGGGTTGTTTGCTGTGGTAATGGTCAGTGTAATTCTGTAACTACAGACTCTATTTACTTCAGTTTTTAATTGTACATTTTCTTATATCAGTGCTGCAATACATCAATGCTTATACATCCATGATACAAACTGTCTACATTGGATGCAAACGATGTTGTGTCGCAACGCCACACAGACGCAGACACATCCATTGTCGATAGCGCAATTGATTATAATGTTCCTCTAAATAGATAAGGTGCAACTTCACTTTTCATTGTACAATAATGATCAATTCTTTTGTCAATGTACAGTACAGTATACAGTATACTGTAAGCCAAATAGAATATATAGAACTATAAGAATGCATGCAGGACTTGTTGTGAAATAGCAACATTAGGCATTAATAATGCACATCTTTGATTCATAACTAAAAATATACAATATAATACATATATAAGTGAGCCTGCAAGACATTGTTTAATTTATTTCTGTAATAATTGCTTTAAACATTTCCAAACTTTTCTTCAAAATTTTCAGACCCGATCTGTCAAGCATCCTTAAAGTGAGAGTTCACCAATAAATTATATTTATTCATTTTACATTTATTCATTGGCAGACACTTTTATCCAAAGCGACTTGTAAAAGAGTAACAATACATCATAAGCGATTCATCTTAAGGCACCAGCAGCATGAAAATTGCTGTATTACAAAGTTTCATTAGAATCAGAATAGTAGTATCCCAGACAGATTAGAGTATATATGTATGTATATATAATGAGTGCATGATTAAGTGCTCATGTAAAATATGTTTTTATCCATTTTTTGAAGACAGAATGTGAGTCTGCGGCGCCGCTCATTAGCCGACCGCAGGCTTCTGGTGGTAACGTATCTCTGCAGAAATGATTTTAGGTATAATAAATGATAATATTCTGACATAATTTAGACTCACCCTCATTGTTCCAAATCTTTGTCTCTTCATCTTTTCTGGAACCAAAAACAAGGTGTTAGGCAGAATGTTAGGGACTGACATCCTCATTCACCATTCACTTGACAAACAAAAGGAAGTGAAAGGTGAATGGTTAAAATTCTGTCTAACATCTCCTTAATTGTGTTCATTGTATCCAAGTCATACTGGTTAAGAACATGAGGATTAATTAATTCTATCATCATATTCATTTTTAAACTATCACTGAAACAGAAGGTATAAAAGATCACATAGGCAAATTATTTGTGCATGCAAGTTGTTAATCCTGTAATGATCAGATCCGCTCGGACGTAAATAGTTACTCGCTACTTGAGTATTATTTTAACTCTATACTTTTTTACCCTTACTCAAGTGATTGTTAACATTAGTACTTTCACATGTACTTGAGTAATTCATTTTTAAAAGACTTGAGTACAGTTTTTGGCTACTCTACTCACATACTCTGGTGATGGCATAGAGCTGTTCAGCCATGACATCAATTTGTAGGCAAACCTGGAATTCTAATTGGCCATGGGTTCCCTCTGGATTTTTTTATAAAGGGGTTTTTGAATTTATGTGTAAAATAAGGTCTGTGGTAAAAAATTACTAAACAATCTACAACATAAATTACACAAAATCATAACTCAAACGTGAATTTTGAAGTCGTATTGAATTATATGTTTTTTTAAGCGCACTTCGTCTTCAAAATTCACGTTTGATGTATGAAAGTAGATAGGCCTATGCAATATATGTTGTTGAACAAAACGTCCACGTTTCGTCAAGTAATGTTTACCATGTTTTACACATAACAATGTTTTACATATAAGTTCAAAAACCCCATTATAAAAACCCTACTACAAGCTGAACTTGTTGAACAAGCTGTGTTGGATTGGACCCTCTCCCTCTCTGTGAGTTTCCAGTGTGTGCGCACAGCGTGTCTTCCACTGCGGTCATGTGACCCAACAGCGTCGCTCTCTTCTGTCTCCACACAGATTTTTGAGAGAGTTTTCTGGAGAGCTCTTGTGTAGGATACACCCGAGTGGGACAAAATGGGAGTGGATATTGAGACCACAACACCCGGCGATGGTAAAATCATACTCATACAAAATCTACCATGTGAAGGAATCTATTTTTGTCAAACATACTTTTACCAGCATTATGTTGATCAATCTCTTGGTTTCTACTCGCGCTGTTTTGCAGGAAGGACTTTTCCCAAAAAAGGACAGACATGCGTGGTGCATTATATTGGTGAGTTGAATTTATGATTTTGCTCATATTTTTAGGTCAGTTTGCTTAGATTTTGATATTGCACTTTGGGTTGCCACTTGAAGTTTTAAAATAAGGGACACTTAAACGCAATAAATGCGTTGCATTATATGTGTTATTAATAAAAATGGTATATTCTTTCTTATATGCCAAAATGAGAACTTTCCTGATCATTACTTATTATAAAAAATTCATAATTTATGTTATAAATATATTTATTTTTTTCGATTATTTGTCTTTATCTTATTTATGTATAGGCCTACATTTTGGATGGTTTATAATTTTGTTTATTTTATTTTGTATACATTTCATTTAATTTTTTTTCCCCTTCACTTGTACTTGTCTTTATGATTGTGTTCATACATTGTTTGATCTTTTTGAACTTTTATATAGAAAAACCTCCACAGTTTTAACACCATTTGTGGACTTTTCAGGCGGTCCCTTAAACACCGTAGTCAAATTTTCCATATCAATGTTAAATTGGCGATCTACATTTTCACTGTGACGCCATCTGACCAGTTTAAATACGGGACAATACCGTATTTTACGGGACGGGTGGCAACCACTGTTCGCAGATATTTCAAAATCAAATATCAGATTTGTTGTGTACTGGTTGCACACATGAATTTGCCCTCAGACATTATCCCCATTTGACAGCTGAGACAGAACAGAGATTTAATAAAGCCTTATCTGATGCTGGATCTCGAGGTTGGCGGCGACGGACAGGCGGATTATCACTGTCTGGATTAAGACGACCATCCTGGGATGTTACCAACTAACAATTTTTGGTTCCCAGAACGCTCTGGGAAGGTTATTTATGGTTATATAAAAAAAATACAAAATACCTTAAAAGCATGTTTTTAGAACGTCCCCAAAAACATAAAAATAATGCTATAGGGAACTTTTTGTGTTTGATGGGTTGTTATTGTCTTTTAAATGGTGAATTCACCAAAAAAAAAATTAAATTCTCTCATCATTTACTCACTTTCATGCAATCCCAGATAAGCATTAATTTATTTCTTCTGCTGAACACAAATGAAGATTATATATAGTAATAACTGGCAGTTATTTCGAAGAAGGTGGAGATAACCGGAACTAAACTTCACTTTTATACTGTAATAACTAAACTAATTGCTAAGGCACGATACCAGCACTCGTGTCCCATACACCGCACGACCATGAGTGTCTCGATAGTTGAACACACCAGCAGGAGGCAGTACTTTCGTCTTTTTCCTTATTTATTCTGAACACGGAACAAGAACAATTTTTTTTATAGATATATTTATTAGCTCTGTAGGTCCAAACAATGCAAGTGAATGGTGACCTGAACTTTCAAGGTCCAAAAAGCATATTAAGGCAGCACAAAATTAATCCATATGACTTCAGTGTCTTTTGAAGTAGTATGTTTGATGTTTGAGACAATTCCTCCCACGGCTCTGCCCGCTCCCCCAGAGACTATTCCTCCCGCCGGCTCCGCCCGCTCCCCCAGAGACTATTCCTCCCACGGCTCCGCCCGATTCCCCAGAAACAATTCCTCCCACGGCTCCGCCCGCTCACCCACAAACAATTCCTCCCACGGCTCCGCCCGCTCCCCCCCACGCCTCCACCCGCTCCCCCACAGACAATTCCTCCCACGGCTCCGCCCGCTCCCCCACAGACAATTCCTCCTACGGCTCCGCCCACTCCCCGAGAGACAATTCCTCCCACGGCTCCGCCCACTCCCCCACAGACAATTCCTCCCACGGCTCCACCCACTCCCCGAGAGACAATTCCTCCCACGGCTCTGCCCACTCCCCCACAGACAATTCCTCCCACGGCTCTGCCCGCTCCCCCACAGACAATTCCTCCCATGGCTCCGCCCGCTCCCCGAGAGACAATTCCTCCCACGGCTCCGCCCGCTCCCCCACAGACAATTCCTCCCACGGCTCCGCCCGCTCCCCCAAAGACAATTCCTCCTACGGCTCCGCCCACTCCCCGAGAGACAATTCCTCCCATGGCTCTGCCGCTCCCCCACAGACTATTCCTCCCACGGCTCCGCCCGCTCCCCCAGAGACTATTCCTCCCGCAGCTTTGCCCGCTCCCCCAGAGACTATTCCTCCCGCGGCTCCGCCTGATTGCTCAGAGACAATTCCTCCCATGGCTCCGCCCGCTCCCCCACAGACAATTCCTCCCACGGCTCCGCCCGCTCCCCCACAGACAATTCCTCCCACGCCTCCGCCCGCTCCCCCACAGACAATTCCTCCCAAAGCTCCGCCCACTCCCCCGAGAGACAATTCCTCCCACGGCTCCGCCCACTCCCCGAGAGACAATTCCTCCCACGGCTCCGCCCGCTCCCCCACAGACAATTCCTCCCACGGCTCCGCCCGCTCTCCCACAGACAATTCCTCCCACGGCTCCGCCCGCTCCCCGAGAGACAATTCCTCCCACGGCTCTGCCCGCTCCCCCAGAGACAATTCCTCCCACGGCTCCGCCCGATTCCCCTATTTATTTTTGTACATTTAATTTTGCACTTTATATTACCTGGCAAACCAACTCATGCTTTTTCAAATCTCTACTTGATTTATGAGGCATAATATAACTCAGGAAATGTTGTTTTCAGCAGTCTGCTATGAGCTCAGTCAAATTTTGTATGATTGGCTGTGAATAAAGCTGCTGCAGCTGCTCAGAAAAAGATCAAATATGTGTATATCTCGCGACGCCTGCCGCAAAGAGCCGTGCACATGAAAGCGGCAGGATTTTGGATGTAGGAGCACTGCTAGCACCACTAGCAAAACCGCCTTCAGTTTGCCACTTTCCACGTGCATCTCATTGAAAATGAACTAGACACTAGCTCTTCCCGCGTCCCATGTGAAACAGCCTTAAACAATGTTTAAATACAGTTGAAGTGAGAAGTTTACAAACAGTTTGGTTGAAATTGTAAAAACTAATTTTTTAACCATTCCAAAGATTGATTAGCTTATAATTGACTATATCATAATTCCAGTGGGTCAGAAGTTTACATTAAGTTAACTGTGCCTTTAAGAAGCTTGGAAATTTCCAGAAAATTATGTCAAGCCTTTAGACAATTAGCCAATTAGCTTATGATAGGAGGTGTGCTGAATTGGAGGTGTACCTGTGGATGTATTTTAAAACCTACCTTCAAACTCAGTGCCTCTTTGTTTGCCATCATGGTCAAATCAAAAGAAATCAGCCAAGAAAAATTGTGGATCTCCACAAGACTGGTTCATCCTTGGGAGCAATTTCCAAATGCCTAAATGTACCACATTCATCTGTACAAACAATACGATGCAAGTATAAACACCACAGGACCATGCAGCCATCATACCGCTCAGGAAGGAGACACATTCTGAGATGAATATAGTTTGGTATGAAAAATGCAAATCAATCCCAGAACAACATCAAGGGACCTTGTAGACAAGTATCTATATCCACAGTAAAAGGAGTCCTATATATATAATGTAAAAGGATGCTCAGCAAGGAAGAAGCCACTGCTCCAAAACTGCCATAAAAAGCCAGACTACAGTTTGCAAGTGCACATGGGGACAAAGATCTTACTTTTTGGAGTAATGTCCTCTGGTCTAATGAAACAAAAACTCCTGTCTCTGCAAAACATTTGCTAAACTTTTTTTATTATCATTTAATGTAAGAACTTTGACTCGTTAATGGATATTATTTAATAAAATTGAATGTTTGTCACTGGCTGTAAACCTCCCTGGGTGACATAAAACACACATCGACCAGTACTCTAGTAATTAGTCTGAGTACTCCAGTAGACAAAATGAACAAAATGCTCAAAGAGTCATAGCAACAGATCAGAAGGCTTCTTAATATCAAGCATCCGATCATGAACCACTAATGTTGAAGAGCACTATTAGAATAAAACAGGAAACTTTCCCAATACATTAAAGCAGGCTCGAGTAACTCCACTGCTCAAAAAAACAACGCATATCCCGACAGTAGTCGACAACTACAGACCAGTCTCTCTTCTACCTTTCCTGTCTAAAACTATTGAGAGAGTCATATACAACCTGTTGTCTTCTTTTCTCTCACAGAACAACCTACTCGACAATTAAAACTAACTGTGTTAAAAGAGACTCCACAAGATTCTCCTGTCCACCCTCTCTGAGCTGGGTATCACAGGAACTGTGCTTGGATGGGTTGAATCATACCTCGTTGGCAGATCTTTCAAGGCTCACTGGAGAGGAGAGGTGTCCAAGTCAAACCAGCTCACCACTGGTGTTCCTCAAGGATCAGTGCTTGGACCTCTTCTCTTCTCGATATACACAACATCACTCGAACTGATCCTTGAGGCACATGGCTTTTCCTACCATGACACGTAGCTCTACCTGTCTTTCCAGACCGATGACCCTATTTAAGAGATGACCAGCTTAATTTTACTGCCCACATCTCATCAACTGCCTGGTCTTGCTGATTCACACTCTACAACAATACCTTTTCTGTCTGAATATGCTGCACAGCTTCTGGTCCAATCTCTTGTAATTTCAAGACTGGACTACTGTATTGCTTTGTTGGCTGGCGTCCTAGCTAACACAATAGCAGCATGTCTGGTCTTCAATCAGCCAAAAAGGGCTCATGTCACCCCTCTCTTGATTTAACTTCACTGGCAACCTGAAGCTGCCTGCATCAAATTTAAGGCTTTGACTCTGGCCTTCAGGAACCGCACAATGGAACCGAACCCTCTTACTCTTGAGCTTCCAACATCCACACGATCTGCTGATACCACCTCAACATTCAAGAACCAGCTGAGAACACATCTGATACATGATCACTTAACCAATCCACACTAATTGCACTTACTGTACACAAAAAACAAAACAAAAAAACAAACAAACTTCTGCCTCTTTCTTCTGCGCTAGCACCTATACTACTCCATCCACCTTGAGAGCTTGGCAGTGCAACACTGTAGTTGTTGTTGAACTTTGTATGACAAATTGCTTGCTAAGTTCCTCATTTGTATGTCGATTTGGATAAAAGCATCTGCTGAATGACTAAATGTAAATGTAAAACATACAGCTAGCCTGTCCATTGCTATAAAGTCTAATTCATTTCATATAACGCCTGAAAGGTCCAGTTGCCACACATGAAGAGGTACAGATGTGCAAGTCCCCAATGTGTTGCAGAACACCAGCCTTGCCAATTTAATATTTATGTGGATATGCTACTCTATACTTGCCATGTTATTGAAAGAGGTGCATATCTCATATCCAGACAATTTACTATTATAAGACATGGGCTGGAGGGACAGAAACCTCCACAGATATATCAAATCGAATATAAAACAATCTGATGCTCTAACATCATTTCCTGTTTTTCTGGCCTTTTACTTTTCCTCTCTAATCTTCAGGCTGTCTGACAGATGGACGGAAGTTTGACTCTTCCCGTGACCGTGACAAGCCATTTAAGTTCAAGATTGGTAAACAGGAAGTGATTCGTGGCTGGGAGGAAGGTATAGTGCAGGTGTGTAGTGCTTTTTAACATTCATTTTGGAGTGGTAGAGGGTATGAGTGCAACATAAACAAAAAATATTGAATGCACCTTTACATTTAAAATTCACACATGAGAATTCTTTCTTTGTTAGAGACCTCACATCCAAATTAATGTAGTTATATTTCAATAATGGTGTGCTGCCCACTCATTAAAACACCAAAACAATAGCTGCCTTGCCTTACTGACAACATGCAAAACCCAATGACGCCAGATAATGTAAGAGCTTAATACATCTAACAACACATTACAGAATTAACATGAATCTAGCTTTAGTATCCTCACGTGAGGAATTTCACGTGAGAATTTTTTTTCTTCAATACATACAGTGTTTTACAGTGTAAAGAATAGCATAATAAAACACTATCAAATTCGGATCCAGGCTCCAACATTTGTTTGGTACTGATATTTTAATGGAAACATTTCAAATAATTCTTTCCTATTTATATTTGTGCATATTTTAGATGAGTGTGGGCCAACGGGCAAAGCTGACCTGTTCACCTGACTATGCATATGGTAACAAAGGCCATCCTGGGATTATTCCTCCAAATGCCACTCTTATCTTTGATGTGGAGCTTCTCAGTTTGGAGTAATTTAATGTTCTTCACTTTCCTTTGTTCATTTTTCATTGCAAAGCTTCAAGTGTCAAAACGTTTAGTCTTATAAGGAACTGACAGCAGTATCTGTTGTAAATCAGTTTTCTCTTTCTGTCAGGCCCTATTTTCAGTCATTCTTTTCAAAACCAGCCTTATTCAGAATCAGCATCCTTACATTGTGCCTCTTTTAGACATTCAAAGAGAAGCTAGAAAGATCTGTACTTGATTTTTATAGTACCCATATATCCAATTGTTTCGTAAATTCTTTTAATCTCATTTCAGCATTCATGTAGATGATAGGATATCACCAAAAACCTTGCAGTATCCTTAATATAGTTAATCAAAAAATTATAATTCTCTTATCATTTACTCTCAAGCTGTGTCAAACCTCTATGACCTTCTTCTGCAGAAAACACATTTTGAATAATGTGTGTTTATGCATACAATGTGAATGGGGTTCAAAACTGATAAAATTAATCTATACTCGAGTGGTTTAATTTATGTCTTCTGAAGTGATTTGATAAGTTATTACATGTGTTACAGAAGGTAAAGTTATAGTATTTTCTCACACTGTGTTTTGTTGGCTTGAGACCAGAGAAGACAGTTCTATGCACACCATCTCCAGACACTCACAACTCTTCTGCTACTAAATCTAACATCACAACAACAGCATCTATGGGTTCTGTGAAACATAGCAAAATTTATGTTACTCACCTATCTAGAAGAAAAAGAGCAACTTCTTAATCCGTCTTCAGGCCTTTTAACTCTCGGATGTCTCTCCACCACTGAAAAGTTTTGCCGATGTTGATGCAGCTCCTAGCCCTCGACTTATCATAATCCTTCTTTTTTAGTTTATATATGTCTGACCTTTTTCTCTTGGTCTGTTTCTCAGCCATTTGGCCTCCTTGGAGTTTAGAAGGTTCACATCAGCCAGATTTGCCATCGCACTTATAATGAATGAATGCTCTGCCCCCACCCCCCATCCTATGCACGTGCAAGAACCACCCCCTGTTGCTGATTGGCTGGAGTAGTATTGTGTGGATCGGTATGATCCACTTTGTTTTTGTCCCATTTACAGAGCCAGGGCTGTGTACAAATAATAGATTTTTTACACCCACAGAACGGACAGCTAGCAGACTGTGAGGAGATATTTTTTATGCTTATTAACAAGCAGCTATTTGGACAAGTTTTTACTGTATTTGCTTTGCTGTGTGTTTGATTTAAACTTTTTTTGTTGTTGACACATTTGACACTGCAGCAATGCATGCCATTTTTAGTGCTTGTAACTATTTTGTGATCATGTTTTCGCTGACATACTGAAAAACAAAAACTGGTTGTGGTAAGATTTAAAGTGCATTGTGACACTAATTGCCATTGTAGACGTGCTACCTAGACAATTGATGTGATTAAATTAGATGCAGAGAAAGTGGCAATACTATTTTTATGGACAGGAAAATTTCATTTTAATTCAAAGGAAATCTGCAGACCTAAATACTTGAGTTGATGCTGTCAATTTCTGTGATTACAGGTCAAGCATGAAATCTATGGCTTTAATATTTATTCACTGTATATGTATGGATTGACATACAGAGGCAAAATCAATTAAGAATATAAATTTGTTTTTGCAATAAAGTTCTTTTTACCTGCTTTGGGGAATGTTGCTTGCTTTATTGATTTAATTTTTTCATGCCAAACAAGTATCTCCATACTGTTTTTATTTACCAATAATAATTTTGGTGTTGGGCGGCACGGTGGTGCAGTGGTTAGCACTGTCGCCTCACAGCAAGAAGGTCATGGGTTCAAACCCCGGTTGCCCCGGCCTTTCTGTGTGGAGTTTGCATGTTCTCCCCGTGTCTGCGTGGGTTCTCTCCGGGTGCTCCGGCTTCCTCCCACCATCCAAAGACATGCAGGCTAGGTTAATTGGTGTCTCCAAAAATTGCCCTAGGTGTGGATGTGAGTATGAGTGTGTGTCTGTATATGTGTGGCCCTGCGATGGACTGGCGACCTGTCCAGGGTGTACCCCGCCTTTCGCCCAATGTTAGCTGGGATAGGCTCCAGCCCCCCGTGACCCTGTACAGGATAAGCGGTTGAAGATGAATGAATGAATGAATTTTGGTGTTAGGAGGGCTTTAAGCCTACCCTTAATGTAACATATGAAAGCTACCTTAAAGTAATAGTTCACACAATAATTAAAATTCTCTCACCATTTACTCACTCTTATGCTGTCTCTGATGTGTTTGACATTCTTCTGCTGAACACAAACAAAGATTTTAATAAGAATATGTCAGCTCTGTAGGTCTTCACAATGCAAGTGAATGGGTACCAAAATAGAAAAAAGCAAATAAAAGCAGCATAAAAATAATCCTTAAAACTCCAGTGGTTAAATCTATGTCTTCTTAAGTGTGTGAAAGGTGTGGGTGAGAAACATAATTATTTCAGTTTTTTTTTTACTATACATTTTCCTCCCTGCCCAGTAGGTGGCGATATACACAAATAATGTGAATCACCAAAAACAAAAAAAGAATGTGAAAGTGGGGATTTATAGTAAAAAAGGACTTGATGATGATCTGTATCTCTCCCACACTTATCATACCATATCTTAAGATATGTTTTTAACTACTGGATCCTTATGGATTTTTTTTTGATGCTGCCGTTATATGCTTTTGGAGCTTCAAAATGTTGGTCACCATTTGCTTGCAATGTATGGACCAACAGAGCTGAAAAATTCTTAAAAAAAATATTTGTTTTTGTTCAGCAGAAGAAAGAAAGTCATATATCTGGGATGTTATGAGGGTGAGTAACTAATGAGAGAATATTCATTTTTGGGTGAATAATCCCTTTAAGGTAGAAACAGTGAGGATAGTAGATTGATTATACTATTGATTCTCACTGATCGTACATTGTTGTATTGATAACCAATCTGTGTTTTAATAATAAAAAACTTTCTTCCTTTGGAGCCTCATTAATCTAGCACAGCATGAATTATACTAAAACAGAATAAGCTAAAACATGCAAGTAATACTATAAATCTTTTGATTAGTCAGACAAACCTGTTAGGTGTTCAGTTCTTTAAAATCCCTTTAACAAATGTCCAGAGTAACTAACAATAGTTGTTATGAAAATAAAACTTTGATAAGATGGCTTGATGGCCCCCACCCCCTAGCAGAATCATCAAGTTAAAGAAAGTAAACTAATAAGTAGAACATTTCTATATATTTCTTACACACTGAAGGAAAGCGTGTTGAGCTGAAGTTAATGATTACTGAGAGTATACATAGAAAACACAATAAATAGGACATATCATGTATAGTTCAACCCAGCCTCCTACATAAATAAGAGGTGGTGAAACAAGTTGCGAGCAGGAAGTGAATAGAGCTTCACCACAGAAATCGTGTAAGTGAACTGCGCACATATACCGCCTCTCTGCCTCTCTGCTCTCACTTCAGTTCCAACCAAAAAAGAAGAAGGGTCCCGTAAACTGCGCTCGGCTTGTTTACATTCCTTCTCATTACATTTAGCCCATTTCTTCAGACGTCGCACCTTCGACAGCATAAAGGTAAGAGGTGACACTGTTTAAGCTATGTATTGTTTTTATTCAGTCAGATAAATGAGACATGAGACTCGCTTGCTGGCTAACCGAAGCTAAAACGAACCAGGCTGTTGTTGTTGCTAACACACACGAAGAACAAAGACGTGATAGTGTTTACTTCACAGAGCTCCTGTTTCAATTTGATCTATTGTACATTTATGTTTTGGGGATAATTTATAGCTGTATAACATGGTCATTATTTTAAAGAGACTGGAATATAACTTTATTCATATAATTAGCATGATTGTGCGGTTGCTAATGGAGTTAAAGTTAGTAGCTCGAGAGCTAAACAGAACAAATGCAGTCAATCTACTTTTATATTAAATTAAGGTAAATTTACAGTGACATGGTGGATTTATATGTATGTGTGTATGTGTGTGTGTGTGTGTGTGTGTGTGTGTGTGTAAAACCCTCCCTAGATAAACGATTAGATTTATGGATGTACTTTATAAATGTGTAGAGAGAGAGAGCGAGAGGAAGCAAGAACAACAACAAAACGCGAATTCACATAACTTTCAAGCTTAGACGTTTAACAAATGTTCATATGACGATGTAGAGGATTGCCACGTAACATTCACTGAAAAGTGTTAAGTCTTTTTTTCTAATATTGCATAATAACATAATTAATCACTAGAGGTTTCATTACCAAAAAAAAAAAACATGTTCTGTTTCGTTTCCCTGAAAAACATTGGCTTTACTTTTTTACATTTAGCCTGTTTATCTGTTATTAGACGTTCAAATAAGAAAAAGCTTACGTCATATATTTCATGGATGAATTGTTGATAACAGTAAAACATACGTCAACCGAAAACAAACTAAAAAATGAATTAATTCAGTGTCAAAAGTTTTAGGAGTTTGTAGCCTAGAGTTTTTATTTTGTTATTTGGACTGAAGGGAATTTCCCACATTACGTCATCATTCCCCAGGAGTAATTAATATCTTTACAATAGTATCATTTGTGTCACAAGAAGAGAGTGAGATGGAAAATGCATGCCGTCATAATAACGTCATATTATGACTTATCTGTGCCTTTACAATTTCTCAAAAGCTGTAGTTTGGATATTGCTACATGGATCCTTTGCTGGACTCGGTCAATAGAGTTACAAACTTTTGCCACGGGAGAGTCCTTTATTATGCTCTGCATTCATTCAACCTGCCTGAAAATTAGCTTTCCCATTTCTCCCCCATACCAAAGGCCCCTCCCCCACTTAACCAGACAGTTAACTTAACCAGTCCACTGTCTCTGTCTGTAACTTCAGTTTGCTTTGACAATTTGTGTTATTGCAAGTTTCTGTTAGAAAAGACTCCACAATTTTTCAAAGATACTGTCTAAATCAGAGTAAAACATTGTAAATCATTCTGTTGCTCCTACATTATCTTGCGGCTGTTTCATCTGACGCTTGCAAGATTCATTCAGCACAGATAACAGGTGTTGACCTCAGGTGGCACATAGCTTCAATAACCAGATTCCCAGTTGAACTAAAGCTGAACTCCAAAACAATGGAGGCACACATGTCTGTGAGACCATTGCTCACTGTGTCTTCATTAGTCTACTATTTGGAGACATCTCTACTTTATTGAAGTGCCCTTGACAGGAAATAATGGGCCTTTATACTACTGTCTAGTAGAATTTGAGTAGTATTTTTAGTGCTTCTATCTGACATCTTGCTGTTTGCGATTGAAGCAGCAGAGGATGACACATTTCACTGAATGTATTTGCTCTCTCATTTTATGGTCTATGTATAGTGTTAATACATGTGTTGGTTTGCATAAGCTTTTGTGTGTGTGTGTGTGTGTGTGTGTGTACCAGTGTGGGAGATTATTCATGAGGGTGTGGGTGAGTGTTTTCCTTTTTCCCTCCACGATTTTGTGGTCATGTCTGTATGTGATTGTTTTGCAGATTTGTGCGACATGGAGCATGTATGCTTTACCTCAATGCAGCAGTGTAGCTAGACCCTGACTGATGGGGATAAAGCCCTGGATCTTTTGATAATAGCCCCAAATGTTTTTTTGTGATGAGAAAAAAAAAGTAAGGCATTGCATCAGGATGCAAAAGCAAGCAGGCAGACTGCAATTCTGGCTTCAAATGTAAATTAGTTCTGATCGGTAAGCCCCACTTGCTTTCATTGGCAGTTTGCCCTTTGACATTTACCCGCTGTTCGTGCTCAAGTTCATCAGACACATTCTGAACGCCTTGAGTGTAGGGATGTGCTAATTGTGACTAATTTCACTGACGTTTAAACAAACATTTTGAAGTCGACTTGTCTAAAAAGAAACCAACCTTCAGACCCATTTAAAATACTTAATCTATTCCAAATCTGAAGCTAAATTCCACTGAAAAGGGGCATTTATCTGCGACGTGCTCGCCTTGCATTATGATCATTGTACATTAAATATAGAACGTGACGCACATTCACTGAATCAACATTAGCGAATATTTAATAGGCATATTTCTTGAAAACAATTGAATGAATAGTGCAGGACCAATGGAGCAACCCAGCCTGTTCTAAACTTAAGTTACTTAACATATTAAAGCTGTCAGGACATTGTTGAAAATAATTAACTGTTAAGCTAAGCCAAATCTATGAGAGAGAGAAAAAAAATGCACTGAAAAGTTGCTCGTATTTCACGATGTGCACTCGTGCATTAGCCATTGATCTAACGTGACAGCTGTTCGTTAAAGAAAGTTAATATCATAGCCATATGATAGAAAAAATAGGCCTGTCATGTAGCCTACAATAAACCTAATGTATTCTAAACATGATGTACAAAGAAAAAAAAAACAGGAAAAAAAAGTTATTTTGCAGGAAACTTATTCAAAAGCATACATTTTTTTTTTTTTTTTTTTTGTTGAGCAAAAATAACACGTCCACATGGTCTGGTGAAAGATGGAAATTGACTCACCTGAGGCAGCTATCCTGTGCCCGGCACAATGGAAAAATAACGTAAAAGCATGCACATATTTAAAAAAAGACTCAAATATGAAAACATCCAAAGGGACTTTCACCGCACTACCACCGAAGAGATTTCATCACTATTTTGCCGTGTTTAGCGAGATAACATTTTCTTGCGCGTGCCGCGAGTGAGAGAGGGAAGAATCACGTGTAGCCTGAGGTGATACTTTTTTAAAATTATATAATACTTATGTATTATCTCTCTATCTCTCTATCTCTCTCCAATTTTGAATTCCCAATGCATTTTAAGTCCTTGTGGTGGTGCAGTGACTCGTCCATCCTTCGGGTGCTGGAGAATGAATCTCAGTTGTCTCCACGTCTGAGACCGTCAATCCATGCATCTTATCATGTGGCTTGTTGAGCGTATCACCATGGAGGCTCACGTTATTCTCTGCTGCATCCATGCACAACTCGCCACGTGCCCCACCGAGAGTGACAACCACATTATATTGACCATGAGGAGGTTAACCCAACGTGACCTTACCCACCCTAGCAACCTGGCCAATCGGTTGCTTAGGATGCCTGACTGGAGTCACTCAGCATGCCCCGGATTTGAACTTGAGACTCCAGATGTGGTAGTCAGCATCTATACTTGCTGAGCTACACAGGCACTGACATAAATGATTAACGGATACCTACTTAAGGGGCACCGAGTATTTTTTTTTTCTTCATTTTAAAAGTTTTACATCTGAACTGAATTGTAATTTTGAAATGTGTATAAAATCATGAGCACTCACATGAGATGAAGACTGCAGTCATATCAGTAATCTTATAAAAAGCCGTTTTATTCTACGTGGAGAGGGTCCCCTCATGGGAGCTGCCATTTTAAAATCTTATGACCAGCCAAATATACTCGCTTGCACTCAGCAAGCACCTTGTTGTTTGACACTTTCAATCATGGATTAAATGAATCCTAGCCGACTGTAAATAGTACATTTCTACAAACAGAGGTATAACCGTAATAACTGACAGTGTTGATTTTTGATGATAACAAATAGTTCCAAAAAGCAAGAAGCTAACTGATATACAAGTCTACCTGTACCCTGTAGGTTGGTCAAGATACAGTAGTCAAGCTTTTCTTTCGTATTCTTAATGAGTGTGCGCATGACTGTACAGTGACATTTGAGGTGTCATGATACAATTATGTTAAGATGCTCTATGCTCGTCCTGTTGAGCAGGGTTTCTGAATTTTCCTGTATCTGGTGTTGGTTTCTGGTGTTGTGAGGTTTACCGTAACCGAGGATGTTTTGTGACTAAACATCAATCACATGACACTCACTCACATGCCTGTATTATCTCTCTTTTTGGCCTTTGCTCTAGTAACTCTAGTATAAGTATTATCTCCTAATTTTCTGTTCATATAATAAAGTTATTTCTTCGTACTTTTCTCTGTCGTCTTTTAACTCCCCTCTATTTTCTTTCCCAGTAATGGATGTGTTCCCAGTTAAGCATTTATCGTCTAATTTCTATTTTCCTTCAAGATAAAGAGCACAGTCATGATTATTTATTTTGTTTTGCTTTTAAATGGTTGATGCTTTTGACATTTTGGATATATAATGAATAATTCCTCTGGTATGTTATTTGTTATGTGGTTGTAGTCAAACCTTGCCTCTGTTGTCTTTTTATTATGAACTCTTTTCCTGATAGCCTTCTTTTCTTTCAGTTATGACAAATGAGATGTTAGAACAAACACTGGATCACATAGAAAAGGTCCAAAGAAAGACATGTATCTCAAATGTATTGTCTTACTAGATGTTTATAGTTGAATACACCATTCAAATTCTAAAATTTGAATGTTTAAGGATAGAGATAATTGTCTCTATGCAATGTCCATTTAATGTTGCAATTGTTTTTCACACCAGCAACCTCTTATGGTTTTGTTTGTTGTGTGTACTGACTGTTTTTCATAGGGTTTTGTAAGAGCCTCTTCTGTTGCTAGGTTACATTTACTACTTTGCCTTATGAGAGAGATTGTAATTTGTGTTGGTTTATCAGACTGTTTTGTGGTACATTGGGGTAAATGACAGTGCAGTGTTGATGATTGTGCTGATGGGCTCACAGGTGGATCGTTTCATAGTGTAAAAGTAACACCAAAAAAATAGCGAATGCCTGGTGGACTGTGACATATCCATGTTTGATTTCCAGAGAATCACGCTCCTGAGAACGCATTAAGGTGTTGTTGATAGTGGAGTAGCCTGATGAATTAATTGTCCCTATGTCCGAAACATGTACTGTCTCAATATGTTGATGAAGGATTCACTTTTCTTCCGGTAAATTACTATATTTAGGTATGCAGCGAGTAGTATCAATACATTTCGGACATACTTCATCCGGCAACATGGGTATTGACCCGTGACTCGAATATGGTGTAATAACACACCAATGCTTTCCAAAATACTTTCTTTTTTCAGCAGAACAAAAAAAAAAAACATCCGAGACAGGATGTTAGCCTCAGTCACCATTCACTTTCACTGCATCTTTTTTACCATAAAATGAATGTAAATGGTGACTGAGGATAACATCCTGTCTAACATGGAGTTTTGTTTACCATGGAAGAAAGTCATAGGTTTGGAAAAATTAATTGTGACCTCTCCCTTTAATAACATCTTGTTCAATCATCTGTCTTATGTAACTAGCATAGGTTTCGATTCCTGATGGAGTCATGTGGTTACTAGTCATCTGAAAAAACAGGCTGTGTGGCTCTGTGTGAGCTAACCAAACATTTGATTTCCTTAGTTCTTCTCAATTCAGTTGTGCTTCAACAGCAATCACTGCATGCTGCTCCATTTTCCCTATTTTCATGTTGTCAATTGTGTTCTTTCCAGGATGTCATTGTACCCATCCCTAGAAGACCTTAAAGTGGACAAGGTCATTAAGGTAAGTAGATAACCTCATGATCAATCAGATGTTATATAGAACATTAGAAATGCAATAAATGAGACATGCACGTGCAATTCGTGCACACACATAACATGCACAAACCACTACTGCGCACGCACGCAGTCTGTCTGCTGGCAGAAATATTACACCATGTAGGCTGTACAGTAATTAGGGTTTGTATTGTGTTTTGTTGTTAAATTTTCATTTCATGCTGTTAATTTATCGCTTTACTTGTTTAATGCATTATTATTACGAAGTTTGTTGTTCTCACTCTGTTAGCAATTCAACAGAATTACCGTAAATACTCTTAAATGGGCACATACATGATTACCATAAATGGGCACCATACAGTTTATGCAAGTGTATTGTCATTTATTTCTCAATAAAACCTGCATACATATGTAATATATGCACATTTCTGGTTCATGTTACATTTGCCAAACCTTAAATGGCAGCAGTTGAGTTGGTTTGTCAAGTCCAAGCCTTTTAATGACACTTCTTTTTCAAATGAATAGCTTTTAATTAATTAGGCAGTTCCAGGTTAAAGAATTAAAAAGAATTATTACTGTTTTTTTATTTACTTATTTATTTTTTATTATAGGTTTCAGTATCACCCAAATATTCCATATTTGTGCATCCCTAATTTTGGGAAGGCATTCTAAGCCAGGCTCTGTTTGATGGTGTATAGTGGAAGTTCACATCTTATCTCTGTTTCTAGGCACAATCCCAGTTTTCTAATGCCACCTCCAGTACCCCAGCCATCACTCAAGGGGTCTACCTGCCACAGCCTGCTACACAGGGGATGCCAAGCTCAAGTGAGTCCCAGGATTAGTTTGACCTACAGTACTCTAAACAATCACTCTGATTTTGTACATCTACCATCAACACACTCTTTCTTTTTCCCAATATTTTTAAATTAAGGCGATCCTTTACGCCTGTACAATCCTTCACTCTCTTCCCTTCCTGTTCCTCTTGGGATGGGTTGTCTGATAGTGCTGATAGTGTATATAATGCAAAGGTAGAAATTTGTCTACCGGTACAAATTCTGCTTTACTATTTAGGTTATACCATGTTAAATTTATCCATAGAGGAATATGAAAATGCAGAGCATGATGTGTTTAACAAGTAGAGACTGTTCCAACTGATGTGTGATCACAGGTGTTTATATCAGATATTTTACAATAGCTTTAAATGTGGCATGTTCACCAAATTTGAAATCAAACGAGAAAATAATGAAATGAGATGGAAATATGTTTTATTTGTTTTTAAATTGGTATTAAATTCATTGGATTATATAAATATAGGCATTACCAGCTGGATATTATTAATGTATGTGTATGTATATGTGTGTATATATGTGTGTGTGTGTATATATATATATATATATATATATATATATATATATATATATATATATATATATATATATATATATATATATATATATATATATATATATATATATATATATATATATATATTCCGATGTCACGGAAGTAGAGTTGGCGTAACTATGACGATCAGCCTATAATCCCACCCTCGTTGTGGCGGCACTAAACAACAGTGGAAAAGCAAGCTCAGAAAAGTAAAGTGAGTCGAGTCGAACTGTAACGTGCAATGGAAAAGTGCCATTAGTGGCTGCTTTTCTTAATTATTCGTCATCAATTTGACGAATAATTTGAAATGTGTATAATCATGACCATGACCCGCCCTCCGCCCTGTCACAGTATAAATTAAACCTATTGTAAAAACAACTATATATTGTGATATTTGCCATTTACTGAGTTTTTGGTCACACTGCCCACCCCGTCTGTCTGTCTTCAAATGTTTTTACTCTCACTTCCCTCTCCCTTATTCCATCCTCCTCATCATTTCTGGAGCACTCAATGAGAGCTGTTTTTGTAGAGATGAAAGTCTTGCCAGTGTTTTGTTCAATTGTCAAACAGGATATGAAGACATGCTTCAGGGCATCTGGGACCAATTCACTAGTTCACCAGCCTTCCCTGTTTCCTTTTTTAATCTTGGTGTAAGACAAGTGCTCGGGTTGAACCCTCCTTATCAGGCTCTGCCTTCAATCTAGATGCTTTCATTATGTCCCTTTTGAGGCCTCACAGGACACTGCCAGCATATTAAATAGAAGTACAAATATAGAATGTACATATATGTCATGCATCTTTGGCTGCTGCATTGCGTCTCGTTCCAACATCTATTCATTAACATAGGCTGTTATAATGTTGTCTGTTACAATAAGTACAAAAGAGGGCATAATCAAAATATAATGCATAATATTTTGTCATTATGTGTAGAATCGCTGGTCAGTTCATTGAAACAATGCTCAGAATGCACATCTCTGTTCTACCATGCATCTGTAAACCATGGTTTCTGTAATGCCATAATCATCGTGTTTTTAAACGCAAAGATTTCACTGTATGTGTGCGCGCTTCTGCAGAGTGTGGAGCGCTGTCTCTGCCCCAGACAGAAAGTCGAGCTGCACTCTGTTGGAGTTTGTTGCTGTGGTGATTCATGCTTCCTCCCACTTAACTTGGAATTTTAAACTTCATACTGTAAAATCTGCAATGGAACGCCACTTTATGTTGGACTTGCAACTCGATCGGAATTGTTTTGCTCTAATTTCTCTGAGATGCAGATGTCACGCAAAAATTTCGGCACCGAGGGAGATTTACAGTCAATGATAAACCTTCACTTTTATTAAATAATATACATTAATGGAGACCTATTATGCCCCTTTTTAAAAAATATAAGTCTCAGGTGTCCCCACAATGTGTCTGTGAAATTTCAGCTCAAAATAACCCACGGATCATTTATTATATCATATTGTAAATACCTCTCTTTGTACAAATACGTTTCTCTTGACTGCATGAAGCTATTTTTCCTCATCGCTCACTACCTTTTAAATAACTTAGCTGGCTGAAGCATAAATGTGACTGGATATAAACTAATGCAAATGGATTTTTATTTATATCAAATTACATTTTATTTAAACATTTGGGTAGGAGGTTAGCTTTAATGTTAGCATCCTCTCAGCCTGGTCTGCATACATATTGCTGTTCTCTATTAATGCAGCATCTATTCAAGAAATGAATTACTTTATAATGATATGACAACATGTACTGTATACTGACCTTTTAGTTGTTGGTGTTTTCAATCTGCATTGTTCTGGTCCGTGCAGTGCAAAACGCATTCAATGTGCAGTCACACGTGTCAAAACAACCACCACGAGGCATCAGTGAAGTTGTATTTCGCCTCTAGAGGCCGCTCTCATACTGTATAATGACAGCGCGCCCCACCCAGCTGCTCCAGCACCTGACACAATGGGACACAATGGGGAAAATTATCGGTGTGGATTTTAACCGATAGTTCTAGAAATCGTTAGCTGTGCCGATTAATCGGCAAAACGGATATATCGGTCGACCTCTATTTTGGGGCACATTTCCTTCAAAACAAAACGTATCCACTGCGTCTTCAGTGGCTTTGATGCCGAGAGCTAAAACTAAAATTCTCTCTCCACTACCTCTCCCTGAGAGCCCTAAAAAATATGCCAAATAGCTGCCCCATTTTCCATCAAACAAATCCTAATTCCCCAGCTTTCTACATGACGCTTCCTTAAAAGCCCTCCCCATCTCTGTGCACCATTCTTGAAATGAGGGTGCTTCAGGTGACTTCCGTCCTTTTAAAACAATTTGTCTGCTATTCATAACACTGGTTAGGACCCGATTTTTATTTATTTTTATACATTTATTTTTAGTTTATCCCCTATATTGATGAACGCCCCATCGCTTTAGTCTGAGGCAAAATTAAATTTGAGTGCCCAATACATCACACATAACTCTGAACCTTCAACCAAAGTTTTTAGATCTTAACACACCACCAAAAAACATTGGTTGTGTCTCCATCTTCTGATTGGCATCGCCAGAAGGTGGGTGTGTCTTTAAGACCAAGCCTATACAATCTATAGGGTGTCCAATTGAATTATGTAAAATCTTGAATTGCATAAGGCACACCCTTGCATCTCTAGATGCAGACTTGATGTTTTTTAGAATCCTAGCCTACACTCCCTCCTCCAATCACAAGTTTAAATCTTTCACCTATAATCTCTTGATAGAATTTGAAGCTCCATCCCCCAGACTCTGAATTGGCAGGGAGTAATAGACTAATGCCTCATGACCTTTTCCAAAAGCAGTAATCACCACTCTCAGAGTATCTGCTGCTTTAGGGTGGTGTAAGCTACTCCCAAAAATATTACAGAGCAGGTGGCACAGCTGTAAATATCTAAAGGATCTGGGAAAACCAAATTTTCAAAGGATCTCAACACTCCAATCTCATATAGGTCACAGAGTATATTAACCTCCCTCACAATCGACTCTGACCAGCAGAAAGGGGATTTATTAATCCATAATTTTGGGTTTAGCCATATGCTCGAGCCAACATTTAAAGTAAATATCTGCATTAAACACATTTGTCCATACCAAGTGCAAATGCGATATAACAGGATGTAACTTAACTTCTCCTATTAGTTTGATATAAAGGCTTTGCAATGGCGAAATAAGGGCAAGAACTTCCTGTTCAATAAAAACCAGGGATGGGCTCTCGCAGGTGAAAGTGACCTGTGAGCCAAATGTCTGAGACCGAATGCATAATAATAAAACAAAATCTTTGGTAGGCATAACCCACCTTTGTCAATCGACCTATGCAACTTACTGAAATGTAATCTGGGATGTTTACTATTCCAAATGAAGGACTTCAAATTGATGGAAATAAGAGATGGGGACATCTACAGGGAGAGATTGTAGCAGATAGTTGAATTTTGAAATACAATTTATTTTGATATTAACCTTCCCAATCATAGATAAATGTAATGAAGCCCACCTGCCCACATTGCTCAAACCTTTTTATTAAAGGGTCGAAATTAACTCTAAATCACACAAATTTGCTGGGAATAAAATACCCAAATACTTAATGACGTGTTTGGGCCACTGGAAGGCCCCCGGCTGAAAAGCTGTTACCGGGCAGTGCGCTGTAAGAGATAAAGCTTCTCATTTAGATAAAATTAACTCTGTGTCTGGAGAACTTGGAAGAGTAATTAAAAATGCTGAGGAGGGAAGGCATAGATCTAGTAGGGTCAGAGAAGAATAATAAAATATAATTTGTGTAAAGCAAAAGCTTATGCGCCACATCTCCCGCCACCATCCCAAGAAAATCATCCTCCTTATCATGCCTATTAATGGTTCCAGGGCAAGACAGAACAATAATGGGGAAAGAGGTAAAATAATCTGAAATTAATCCATTCATTTGAACCACCGCTACCGGGTGTCTATAAAGTAACTTAGTGCAACCAGTAAAAGAATTCCTGTACATTTCCAAAATCTTAAAGATAATCCCATTCTACCATATCAAATGCCTTTTCGGCGTCAAGTGAGATGGCAGCGACCTGAGTCGGATCTTGCCACTGACCACATGATATTGGTGAAACACCTAATGTTATCAGAAGAGCTACGGCCCTTATAACCTGATCTATATGTAAAAGAGGTGTCATAACAAATATTTTAATGTCTAGCTGGATCAGGGAAATTGGACTTTCTTGGATACTTTGTCCTTTTTAAGAATCTGACTGGTCCAGGCTTGTGTCATGGATTGCAGAAACTTTCCATTCTTTATTCATTCCATTTAAACATCTAGCAAAATAATTCAGTGGCAAAGCTGTCTGGCCTTTTTGAGTTGACAAGGCCTTAATTACTTTGCCAAGCTCCTCCAAGTTTATCTCTGAATCAAGAGAATTTATTTGCTCCGCTGTCAGTTTAAGATGTTCTAATAGTTCCACAACGTTTCTAATATCTTAATCAGGTGACGATGTCTTGCCCTTAATAGCTAAAACTCCACCTTCTGCAACAAAATATTATTATATCTGTATTGCAGTCGGGTCAATTCTCTTAGGCTATCAGATGACATTCGGCGCTTCAGCTCTTCCTCTGTACTTTTAATATTCCCTTTCAACTCCAAGTTCTTGTGCTTTGGATTTTTTGTTGAATGAGGCATTCTGTATGATCCGGCCCCTAAGAACCACCTCTCAAGCCACTCCCACTGAGGATACTGAGGAACAGTTGGTCTCCATATAAACATTGATTTCAGCCTTTAATGTATCCCTTTTGCAAAATCGTGAATTCCAACAAATGTTAAAGTGCCAACTATATGATTTCCTTTTCTCCATATATGGAAACATCTCTAAACTCACCAGGGCACTATCTGAGACTAAAATGTTTCCCATTGAGCAATCAACGACAGATGAAAAGAAGGACCTGGATATAATAAAAAATAAATAAATCTATTCTAGAAAAAATCTTATGGACTGATTGGGGAAAAAAAATGTATAGTCCCTCCCAGATGAGTTCAAAAGCCCCCCCCCCTCGCATAACATGAGATCTTTATCGGATGATCTCAGAAATTTGACCAGAATTGATCGGGGCCTCCATCCCTCAGTGGATCACTGAGCAGGAACCCTGTGAGCTCGCTGATTTCACAATATCCTGACCTTTGGCCTCAGGAATCCAACAATATAGACTTTATTTGACTGGCTATGGTTCTCCAAGTCCTCAAACTTCTCCCAGACACACTCCAAATCCACCTTTGTTGTTAGCGGATTAGCAGATAATTCCCTCTCCAATGACTCAAGATAATCGATCCGTTCCTCGACATCCCCCACTCTTGTAACCATCTCAGTGAATTTCGTCTCCATGGCAGTGATCAATCGACATATTACACCAAGATCCTCCAAGTCAGCAACGACCTTCGTCAGCATTGCTGACATGTTCAACATTTCTTGCAGAATTTCCCGCACTTCCCCAACCAAATCAGCCCCTGTCTCGTGGCCTGCTGCTCAGGGGCATCAGCTTGAGCACGTAAGTGTCTTTTAATGTCTCCAGAGCCCGATTTTGAATTCTTTAACAGAACAAAGTGTATCGAGTCTCACCGGTTAATGACATTTTAATGGTATTAAAAATGGCAAAGTGCGCAGAGCTCGCCGTTCACACATCCAAACCTCGCATGGTGTCCCATGTTCCTCTGAGACGTCTCTTGACAAAGTACTGCTGAAAAGGAAAACGGAATCAATCTCAAAATTAAAAAATAGGCCCCTCTTTGATACGCAGTGTATATTTGTCACTGAATTTTTGAATTCCGTGAAAAGTCACGTCAAGCATTTTCATTTTCGTTCATCGTTTTCATGATCAATCATTGCAGTCACTTTTGAGAACTTGTGTCCATCTCTAATTATATTACATTTTATATTATATTATGCAATAGTAAAATATTTATCTCCTAAATTCTTCACTTACCCATATTATTTAAGGCACAGGAGTTTGCAACGTAGGCAGGAATAGCCAGTGGCCCAGTATGGACAGTTTTGAAAGTATGTGTGTGGAAAATGATTGTAAAAAAAAAAAAAATGTAAATGCTTTAGTTTGAGTCATAATATTTGATGTGCAATATATTAGTTAGTCCTCACCCTTATTTCCCAGAGTAACAATGCCATACTATGCATTGCACTCAGAATACAAATAAGCCTAGCCCTGTTTACATAAAGGCTGTAAAATGTGTTGTTGCCTGATACACACTAATGTAGTCACTTTGCTTTTTAAAAAGATAAGGTACATGTACAATGGGATTCAGACCAACCTGGGATTCACCTGCTGTAGTCTACTTGAGTAAATGTTGCATTTTTCTAATGTAAACATTTTGTCATTACAAATTATGGAACCATGATGATCCATGTTATCCCAGCATGAATTGAGTGTTCCAAAAAGCATCTTGTTTGCTTCAATTGAAGAAAGAAAAGCTGACCTTTTCTACAATGTTAACATGGTCAATGTCACGAATTTGATTTAGTGCCCTAGAAATAGGGAAAAATCATTCCTTTATTTTGTCACAAAATGTCTTAAATTTTTTCAAAAATATTACAACTTCATTTTCACGTTTAAAATAGGCTACCTATTCAATCCCAGATTTTCAAGACTTTTGAACCCACACTGTTTATGAAGTGAGGTTTTCCCACCACCATCAGATCCAGTGTAGCCGTCTAGAGTTGGAGTAAGGGCTGCTTTCCTGTGTTTGTGTAGGAACATGTTTCATAGGCAGACATTTTCCTATCTGAGCACTGGGGAAGGCAGGATGAAACGACAGGCAAACATTGTAGCCATGACTCAACCAGGAAATAATTACTAGATGGAAACATTCATGACTGAAATCTGAAACCAGTTACTGTATGATGGTCGTCTTTTTTACTTTTTTAATGCCCTATTCTGTTAAAAATCAGACTCCGATTTTTAAAAGGCAGAATAATCAAAAAATAATAACTATGTGTTGATGGTTAGTCATGACTAACTATGCTATGCTTGTGCCATGTTTTATAACTCAGGAATGGAGCATTAAGAACTTGAAATTAAACTAGAAATGGTCTCCTACTCCCTTTCTCCAGGTCTTTATCCAAATCTTGAGGAGCTGGGAGAGTACATGGGCCTCAGCCTGAACAGTGATGAAGTACAGAGAAACCTTGCTCTGGTCCCAGTGGCTGATAATGTAAGTGTGTGTGTGGTTATGTGGATTACACATACCACAAGTATGCTTGTTTACTAATAAATCTAACTGAACATACCTATTTGTTTATCCTACTGTTTATCGAGGTCAGTTTTCTCATCCCTGTTCCTAAGAAATGACACTCAAAGGTATTAAAATATGCAAACTATGACATTTGAGTCTCATTTTCCCTAACAATGCTCCCACTCTTTCCTGCTTTTTGTTTGCTTTACAGTCAGTTTTTGGTTCCATTCCTGCCTCTGATTTAAGAGAAAACATAGTGTGTGTGTGTGTGTGTGTGTGTGTGTGTGTGTGTTATTTGTGATGTTTTCTTTGAAAAGCTCAAACTAGCCACAGGGTTTCTTCGTATAGACTTTTCAACATCTTTCTTGGAGTCAGAGCCCAGAAATGGCTTGTGCAATATTAGGCCTGTGTTGTTAATGTAGGCTACTTTGTGTTAGTATCTTAACTCTGATGCATGATTTTTGATGCATAAAAATATCAAAGGGAAATGTATCTTAATGTTTCTTTGTACTTAAAATTTTTTTTCTTCCCAAATGATTTACTTCAACTCTTGTGCATCTTTCGGAACATTTTGTTTTTTCGATCATTTTGGCTGTTAATGCCAAATGCATACATTTTGATATTTCATCTGCAATTCCTATAATACACTGTACACAAAATGGTTATGCTCAGGACCTTAACAAAAAACAACGTCCCCATTGAAGCCCATTAAAACTGCAATTAAAGCAGGACATCATGAATTCTATAATTATGCTTTCATTCTGGAGCACTGGCTTGAAAAACTTTTTTTTTTTTTTTTTTCTTTCCACCAGATGGCGCCATTTTCCTCATGTTTAGCCTATGGAGAAAATGCATGCTTTTTCCCCTATTTTCTGTTTACTGTGCTATAGAGTACTGTAGGTCAGTTGAGTAAATGATGCAGCTAAAATTGTGGGTGTGTTGGTATGATGTCAGAGTCTGTTTTGTATGCGTTTATTGAGGTGTGTGTGTGTGTGTGTGTGTGTGTGTGTGTGTAAAAACAACAGTGGCATTATATAAATAACTGGCATTTAAAGAGTTAAAATACTGAAAATGAATGAATATTTAGTAGTTATGATCAGGACTGATGTTAGTTAAAAGTCAGTGAAAGTGGAAAATGATATTAATATATAATATTATGACCCCTTTTTTTTAACGTGGATATTTTTGTCCTCTGAGGTACGTGTTTTTGTTTTTTTTCCTTTGATTTTGCTGCATTATTATTTTTTGAGCATGTCAGGGGAAAAAAAAAAAAAGTTGTTGCTAATAATTGACATATAATATCATATAATCCCCCCCCAAAATTTCCCCTGTAGAATTTAGTGGGTTTTAAAAAAAAACAAACAAACAGTGGCATTATATAAACAGACTGGCATTTAAAGGGTTCACATACTGGAAATGGTAGTTATGATCAGGACTGATGTTAGTTAAAAAAAACTAATTGAAAGTGGAAAATAATATTAATTATTATTTTAATATTAAAATTAATATTTTTGACAGACTTTTTGTCCTCTAATGACCTATGAGTAACTTATTTTTTTTTATTTTTATTGATGCACAAGGGTTAAGATGGATGTAACGTCAAACCCTGAATGTCTGTCAGTTGTAGTGGACCTCATGCACTAAAAAGATCTTCATGACTTCTGCTGTCCAAGGCACTGAACATTAGACCATCTACATGGGCCTCAATTTTTGTTTTAGGGCAGTTATTGTTTACATCATAAAACGTGTCTGGAACGTGTGTCTATTAAACTGTCTTTAACCTGTGAGGATGAATAAGAATGGGTTTCTCTCTCTCTCAGCAGCAAGTGGCAGTGCCAGTGGGTGTGGGCGGCATGGTGCGGCCCGTAACTGGTGCAGACATGGGCATCAGGAGGGCAGAGATCCGTCCGGGTCTGCGGGAGGTCATCCTCTGCAAAGACCAGGATGGAAAGATCGGCCTCCGTCTCAGAGATATCGATAATGTGAGTAAAGCTGTTCAACACCGGTATTTACATTAGACGACTTGTTACGTGTCTTTTTTCATTGAACAAATGTTACTGTATATACAGTGAACCCAAAAGGGCACTTAAAAACACGCTTTAAAATATATTTGTTAGGTTTAAGTGTGCTAGCATTTTAGCACAAAATTTCACAAAAATAAGTTTAAGTTTCAAATAATAAAATAATAGAAACAATATTGGTAAATAACTATAAAGCGTATTTGAGCAAAAATACAGATAAAACGTTCTGGTTATGTCCAAAGTTAATGTGATGCTACATGTTTAGTTACTCTGTTAGGACACCTGTGTAAATTTGAGGGGAAGTGACTTCATGCATCCACTAAAAATCGCCTTGACACCAGTTGGTTAAATTTAAAGTTGGTAAATTTAAAATCTGGTTCTAAAAAGTGAAGTTAGTTGTGAGAAAAGCTCTAGTATAGTTTGTTTGCAGATGACACTTGATTTGATATTTTGTTTCTAGTGCAGTGACATTGAGACATCTTTATGTGTGAATTCATTGGCCAAACAGTTTTTGAGGCCACTGTATTTTGTCAATATTTTGTAGGTCAGCACACCTTCATTTTCAATGTATCCATCATCATATTTAGCAGCAGTGAAGAGGTATAATTATCTTTCTTTCATTTCCTCTTGCCGTGTAGGGATTGTTTGTCCAGCTGGTCCAGTCTAACTCTCCAGCAGCATTGGCTGGTCTGCGTTTTGGAGATCAGGTTCTGCAGATTAACGGGCAGAATTGCGCCGGCTGGAACTCCGACAAGGCCCACAAAGCTCTGAAGGCAGCAGGTGATCAACGCATTGAGCTCATCGTCCGTGACAGGTCAGTCATTTCTAGCAACCTGTTAAATATATGTACATTTATTTTTGAAGACCCCATGAAATCATAATCGAAGTTTAGTCTTCGCTTTGAGGCTGTCTATATGCTAGTGTACTTCTAGAAGTTGGCAACTCAACTTGGGTTAGAAGCGATTGAAATGGGACAAGCCATTCGACATGTCCCACCCAGGTATCACCAAAATCTTATATAACAATATGAATAATTTTATATTACAGTAACGATATATATACCACCATATAGTACATTTATTCTGGATAAACAATTACAATTGGTTTATATATTAAATGTCTATTTGTAATGATTTATTCAGTGAATTAATTATAAACTACTTCATGCTGTTTATTTTTAACTTGGCAAACAAAGTAAAAAAAAACACCAAAAACACTCAACTTGTTTTTAAATTGGCCTTACCTAACGCTGTTTACAATTTATGAACTTTTCTCAAGAAACTCAACCTCTTCTCAAAGCAATGCAACAAAGAAAATAATGAAATGAAATGAAAATAAACACTTATAGGCTTTTAATGATCCAAATCATCTCTATAGAGAATATATGAATATCTGAAGGCAAACATGGCCATTTTGTTTCCTAATATATTACAACATTTAAACACAATTTTATTAAGTCTGTTGAGGTTTCGTTTAAAACCCCTGTGATTTGGCACATGACAGTGTTGTAGCTATAAGAATGTTTGGCTGTCTAGTTTTTAGAGATGTTTCACTTCCTCCATAGTGCTTTTAGGTTAAAATCAGTAGAATTCAAATGGGTCACGAAGTTTTGTGGTCTGCGGCACACTTTTGCTGCGTTTCCTCTATATGCATTCAGTAGCAGCACACGGCTGCTATATTTATACTAAATATTTGTTCATTTATGTAGTCCTATTACAACTATTTCGTTTTGTCTATTTTTGGGTTCGATGGTTTTAATTTATTTTGTTTTTTTTACTGTTGCTACCAAATCAGGTGCTGGTGCCACAATCTGTAGAACTTTGTGGCATCAGTTCCTACATTCTCATATGTTAGTCTGGAGCCCTGGGGTGACATGTATGTACTGTTAAATAGGTTTCTATTATCTATTGGGGTTTATGTTTAATAAAAATAGTGAAAGTAATTTTTGCGTTGAGGCATTTCATTGTTTGACAGTTGTTACTACAGCTATAAGGGCTTCCAGAGCCTTTCAAGTGTAAAAAGCTCCCAGTAAACAATAAACACACATGAGAAGGCGAACATGGATAACCAATCTATTATGATTCTAAGGTCGTTTAAGCTATTACTCCACCGACGGGCGTAAATATGCGTCGGCGTTGTAGGCCTGTGGACACGCGCTGTGGATGAAAAAAATGCTAGGGGAAACACTGAATTGAGTAGCGTGATTTGATCCTGCAGAGCATGGCAGTCCATGTGACTTCAATTCTCCGTCTCACATGAAGCCCTGCCCACTGATAGATCCACAATCACTGCACACATGGATAATTACATATCATAATATATACAATATAGCAAAATCACTATCAATTGATCCTGTTTTAGCATAAGTTTAACGCGGGAATAAAAAACCTGCACCCGTCAAGCCATTTTTTTGGGGGCCTTTAATATTTGTATAAAAAGATTTCCGCAAACCTCTAGGACTAGAAATGTAGATTGTGAAGAGAATAAAACATTACTTATAAAATGGTACATTTTAATATAGTTCAAATGAAACCGCTCCTCTTGCATTAATTGTTAGAGCAATAGTTTTTGTCACTATTAAATGTGACTACACTGTAGAATAGTGTTCACACAACATGCCGAATATAATCCTGAAAATGGATCAGCATGGTGGTGTAATATTATTTTTGCCTCCTGGTGGTTATTTGCTTTAGTAGTTTTTCCTCTTGTTCTTTGTCTTTTACCTGAATGATTCCCATGTTTGACCAACATGAATTCCAAAGGCTGCACCACCAGTCTGGATCTGATGTAGAATGTGTTTCAAATAAAATGGATCTTTCTCCATTCTAGACCGTTCCAGCGAACAATCACCATGCACAAGGACAGCTCCGGCCATGTGGGCTTCATCTTTAAATCTGGACGCATTACATCTCTAGTGAAGGATGGTTCTGCTGCCCGCAATGGCATGCTCACTGATCACTACATCTGTGAGATCAACGGCCAGAATGTCATTGGACTTAAGGTGAGAGAGATTATAAATGTACGCCAACTTTAAAGGCATTTAGTTCAGTATCAGATTCACAAATAAAATCAGTCCAAGTTATCTATCTCAAAGAAATAAATCAAGTAAGTTTACAAATTTGAAATGAGTGCAGTTAAGTTTTAATTAATTAATTTTTTGGTGTGCAGGACACTCAGATTAAGGACATCCTGACCACGTCTCCCACTGCCATGACCATCACCATCATGCCCAAGTTCGTCTATGAGCACATCATTAAGAAGTGAGATCCTGCTTCCTTTTTAACTCATATTTGTGATTTTATTTTATTTTTTAAGAATATGGAAGATTATAAGAAAAACTTCTTTTTTTTTTTTCTGAATATTATATATAAGTTTATAAGATGTGTGTGTGTGTGTGTGTGTGTGTATATAGTATATTACAACTTTATTCAGATTTTTTTGTCAGATTGTTTAAGGTATAGACAGTTCTTCTGATTTTAGGTCGAATGTCATTCTCGGTCACTATTCACTTTTTCATTGTAAAAAAAAAAAAAAAAAATAGTCAGTTTCTTATTGATTTTAAACATGTTTTAAGGCGTTTAATCTTTAATAATATTCTCTGCCATTATTCTGCAAATGTTAGTGTCTTTAAAATGTATATATGAATGTAACTCCAAGATTGAAATTATTACTGTATTATTAACTATATTACAAAAAACGAATAATCATCCTGGTGATACCATGAGAGATGACATTATTTCAGCCAAATTACCAATCACCGACCGATTGGTGGCTGATCGATCGGAGTATCCCTGTTTTAAAGGTAGTTTTTGAAATGCACAAAGTGGTCTTAAGTGTTTTCTTCTTACATTATTTGAACCTTTTTTTTTGTACACATTATCTGTGTTCCAGGATGTCAAGCGGCCTGCTGAAATCATCAATGGATCACTCTGTGCCTGAGGTGTGAACACAGACGACTGACCACTGACATCTTTCCACAATGCCTACAATCTCTAGCCTTCCCATTGGAGCCTTTTACCACATGGGTTGTCTATCACTGATTGGATAAACCTCCTCAATCATGTTCCTTTTATAACATGTAATATTGGCCTTTTTTCCCTTTTACTTGTTCAATGTTATTGTTCGCCTTCTAGTTCTTGTTTCTGTTGTTGTTGCCGCCATTGTTTAATTGTTGTCATATTACATGTTATATAGTAATAATACATTTTGTCATTTGAGTATTATTATCCGATTGTTTTACTTTTGATGGGGGCAAGGAGTTGAGAACAGAGCTTCCGTATTAAACCGTTGGCTTAAACCCATTTTTCCCCCCCCTGTGCACAAAATTCAATCAAAACTTTTAAATGCCAAGACAGCTGTACTCTGCCAGAATGAATCCATGGCCAGAATTTTGTATTGCAAATGATTTCTTATTGATTTTAAACATATTTTTAGCCATTTAATCTTTAAAAATATTCTCTGCCATTATCCTGTAAATGTTAGTGTCTCTAAAATTTATATACGAATGTAACTTCAAGATTGAAATTATTACAAAAATAAATAATCATCCTGGTGATACCATGAGATTACATTATTTGTACAGTATACATGTTTCTAATGGGGTCATATCATTAATTCTAAGTTACTTGCTTTAAAGCAAGTACCGTAAGGAAGTGTTTGTGGCAAGTACATACATATATTTTTTTTTCCACCAAAGCCATAATTTAGTTTTCCTTGACATTTTTTTTTTTTTTCTAATTTGTTTCTTCATGATATGACCCTTTCAAAATTCAGCTGACAGTTTAAACTTTAAATGCTGCAGCAGCACCATCAGTTACTTCAGTGTTTCATTTTAAAAAGGTTTTCAACTGCTAATGTGTTGATATGCTTGAAAAAGAGACTGAAAACAAAGTCTTTGTTCACCATGCTGTTTAATATAGATCCTTTTACAGAGAGATGAGGGTCAAGAGCTGTGTTGCTGTGATGTCTGCACACACTCATTTTACCATTAAAATATTATTCGACATGAAAATATTAAGACACTATGATACATTTACATACTACAAGACTTGTTTCACTAAGTGGGTTGATAGTGCCTAAAAGAAAATGAAAGTGCCAGATGAAATTTTTAAACAACTGGAATCGTCATCTGGAAATAAACAAATCAAACAAAACCAGCATAGCTAGATTGTTACAATCCTGCTAAACAGATACAGATCCACTGATGTAACTCACTTTTATAGTAAGTCACAAATTGCTAGCTTCATAGATTCCTGAAAGTATTTCTATTATGAAGTTGACTTTTAAGGCTAAACATTTGCCTGATGTTAAGTAACTGGAACCTGAACAGAATACAGAACATAAGCAGTACTGATGTATACAAAATCAAATCATATTTGGATGTGATATACACTCATGACCACTTTATTAGGAACACCTGTACACCTACTTATTCATGTAAAGCTCCTGACCTGTATTTGCATGATTTTATGCATTGCGCTGGTGCCAAAACGATTGGCTGATAATCGCATGAATATAGTGTAAGTAAAGTGGTCAGCGAATGTATATTAAAGAAAAACTTGCTTCCTAGGATCTAAAACATTTAAACATTGCAATTTTAGGCTAAAAGTGTCATTTGAGTAATAACTCTAAGAGATCCGTCATTGTATATCTATGTGAGAATGCATCTATTACGGCACATTTTGTGATTACAAAACTACATTCTATATTAATGCTGAGCCTAGTTGATCATTGACACAAACCTTGGAACTGTCAATGCCTCAGCCTGAAAAATATGCTAAGCAATTCTCTTAACCAGATCAGGTGGGGGAAAAAAATCTCTATATGTCCCTGGATGATGCTCTATAGTGTTCAAATCAAAATAATCTTGTGTCAATCAATTTTCATTGAAGGAAAGAATTAACATCCAAATCAAAGTGACTCATGAAAACAAATGAATCCATATCCAGTCATGAACACACATGCACAGGTTTGTTTAACTATACATGTGAGGACGTCTAATAGATGTCCATTGATTTCATAGCAGGCTAGTTATTTTCTGTTCCCTAACCCTACCCCTAAATGGTAAATGGTCTGCACTTTAACCTTAGAGGTTACCAAAGCACTTTACACTGTGTCCCAATCACCCATTAATAAACACACTCATACACCAATGGCATACACTAAACTTCACATAAACCTGTGCACATCAGTAGATTTAAAGCTAAACATGATTTGGCCGATTTAAGAGCATTTTTTTTTTTACTAGTGAGGACCTTCTAAAATGTCCTCACTAGTGGGTTTTCAACAAGTTTCTCAATATTAGTGTGGTTATTTTCAAAAATGTGGCACTCACAGATAAAATGAAACCTGTACACACACACACACACACACACCCCCTCTCTGCTGCATTAATTAAATTACTATACAACTGTATTTAACATTAAATAGAAATATTATTACTCAAATTTATCAGCATTTAGGGCCAACATATACGACTCTGCTTATATATATGGCTTCAATTAATTCAAGACAATCTTATCAAGGCCTTTTGTGACACTTCAACAAGTATTTAAAACTTTAAAACAACATACCTTTTGTCATTTGGCCAAATAGCTAATGTTATTCACGCACAATTCATTGAACAAATGGACAATAACGATTTTATTTGGAGCAAAACGTCCTACTCTCCGAGTAGCTTTGTCTCCAGAGGTTTCAAAGACCACTTGATTCTCATTTAATCTCAGAGGTATTTTCAGATAAACCAAGAGACATAACAAACTATCCACATTCATAGCTTTGACAAACAAATAAAATACAAAAGGAACATTTATTCCTTCATATCTTGTAATCTATTGTAAAGTTGTCTTTAACAAGTGCTTATTTGGAATGAGGTGAAGAGTGCAGGGACTAGACTATAAATCAAATACATCTGTAAGCACTTGCCATCACATAAAGCACAAATCAAGACTGTCAAGCAGTTAAAGGAAAAAAAGTGTTGCCAGAAAACCCTGCAGACACCACACAAATTCTCTACAGAAATCAGCAGACTATTATAACATTAAAACACCAAATGCAGACTACATACACTCCAAAGGGAGGTAGAACAGCAGCTGTTCTTAATTGTTTAGAGGGACAGAAAATAAGACATGAAACATAAATAACTACAGGAAGTGCATGCCAGCACAAAACAATTAGTGTTCATCCGGCTGATGATCTGGTGCACTGTTTTCCAGAGAGTCAACCCAGCTGACACTGAATCAATTTTATACACATTATGTGACATCAATGTGAATTTGTAAATCAAAATGTATCTAGCTGAATTCTTTCAAAATGGTGAAACCTAACCTTGAACCACAAATCCACATGTATGCATTGGCTTTTGGATAAACAGAAACACACACTCAAGTATACTTCAAGTAACTGCTTATAAAGTGAATAAAAGTGCAATCAACATGTCAGTAAATGTCACCCATCCGCTTAGTGTCAGTGAACATACACAGTAAATGTCAACATGTACAAACATCACAGGGAACAAAGAGTTGTGGCCAAAAGTTTGGGAAAAAGCTTCAAAAAATATATTTTATAAATGTATTGTAATATTTGTGTTGTGATTTTCTGCTCTTTATTTCCATTGTTTACTTGAATTTTAAATTTTAACTTCATCTAATATACTTCTATATCATATAACTTACTAGCTCAGAAACAGCACTTGTTTTAATGCTAAACCAAGTTAATGTGCTAAATGCAGTTTTCGTTATATGACCGAAACTGAAACTTTTGAGCTAAGACTATATTTCTAGGTGGTTAGAAAATCATGAACACAAACCATGGTAAAATCAGCACATAAACAATGGAAATAATGTTAATCATTTCTGGTGAGAAAGCTTTCATTACCCTATTAAAGACCTTTAACCCTGATCATTGTCTAAACGCTGAATCCATCTTACTGTTAATATTAAGATTAATTATTTATTTTCTAAAATAAAGATATAGCATCCAGTTGTATGGATCATTTCTAAACCAGCAACCTTTCCCAATGACTGACTTCAGCCTAGAATAAGATATACATTTTCTAATGACTCCAGATGGACTAAGTATAATTTTGTGACAGAGCTTATATAGGACACTAGTGGTATATGCAAAGCTTATAAGTTGCTTAGCAGGTGCTTGCCTAGCTCCAAAGGAGAAAGACAACTGCTCAGTGTCACATAGTGCCTTCACACAGGCGTAAGTGATGAGACATCTAACTACATCTAACTAACATACAGCTACAACAATGATGGCCATTAGTTATCCAGGTACTTTGGCTGCACTGTACACAACACAAACACACATATAGATGTATCAATACACAAAAACGGTACACAAATCCTTCCCAAAGACAGCGAGAGTGACAAGCAAAAGGACAGATCCTTCCCATCACTTATTGTGTCCCTTTACACAGAATAATGGTAATACAATCATATTAAAGGTGATAATCTAGTGTCACTTACAAAGCTGAGTCAATGTCATGTTGTGTCAGTCCATCATTCAGAATACATAAACTTGCCTCCTTACTCAGGGTAGCAGTTATGGGAAAAGAGGTGAAAGTTCTAGAATGACAAGAGCGTCATACTTTCAGTTTTGGTGCGCTACTCATTCATCCTCTTGTGTAGAGAAGTGTACAGTGTACAGAGCTCCAACAGACAGCACTAATTCGGTCTCAATTCTTAAAAGTTTTAACCGCCCTTCCAAACTCGCCAAGGGTGAAGAACTGGTCTCATATGCTCTTTCCCCCTGGACCCCCTCCTCCTGCGGGGTAGTGCCGAAGACCTCCTCCTCGACGTAGAGAATGGAGGGCCACAGTGCAACAACCCCGCATAAGAGAACCAATATGGTACATTGGCTGACTGTCACGGTGTGTGCCCCGACACAACCATGCAACTGTGGGGACCACTGGCACAACCACTGCAAGCAAATCCACAAGGAAGTGGCGGCTCCAGTAGTTCTTTGCTGGTAAACCACATCCAGTCGACTTTGACTCACTATCTGTAGCAATCTCATTGATTTCGTCATCAGCATCTGCAACTATAACATGATCCCCCATAACCCCAGCCTCTGACAGTGCACTACAAGGCTGAGTTGTTTGTGGGAGGGTCTCTTCTTCTTTCCCAACTGATGACTGTGCTGAGCAGGGGGAGTTGCCAGGACTTGGCACAGGGTCTCTGCTAGGCTGAGGTGAAACCAAGTTGGTAACTGGGGATTCGGTGGTCTCTGTGGTCAGAGCTGTTGTGACGAATGGTAAAACTGGAGAGAACTCTGAAACAGTAGACTCCATGACAGAGGTCTCAGTGGTGTTCAGTGCTAGAGACACAGATGCTTTTGCAGTAGATGCAGATTGTCCCCAAGACTGTACTGCAACAACCGGAGCAGACTTAGTGGAAATAGAGTCCATGACGATAGATGCTGTGGTATCAAATGTTGCTGTAACGATTGATTCCATTGCAACTGATTCCAGGTCACCTCCTTCATCAGACATCCAGGTAGAGGTTGGGCTGCAGGCCTGAGAACGGAAGGTGCGCTCAGCAATAGTGTCCAGATCTGAGTTAAAGGATGTACTGGGTCCATGAGCAGGGGGCGAGGCTGGGGCATGGTCATAGTCGGTTTGAATTGCTTGCTCCCGATGGTGGTGCAGGTATAGATGATGGTGTGATAGACAGGGATTACTAAGACTCACACTGGTCCCTGTACCGTACCCGCTACAGCAGAGTGGCACTACTCTGGGCTCACTGTTGCAGAGCCCCTCATAGGTGGAGGAGTGTGGCAGGCGGGAGTACGCATTGAGCAGCAAGGCTGTCTCTTGAGACAGAAAAGCAGCTTCCATAAGAAGGTCTGCCTTGCTGGCTCCTCTTATGCTTTCTCCACAGCAAACAAACCCGCTGTCTTGCGTGCCCTCGCCTGACAAACACGGAACATCACAACCATTTTCATTACCGCTGCATTCCGGACCGCCGTGGTCGCTGAGCTTGGTGTAGGTAGAGCTGCGAGTTAGCGAGCGAGCTGGGGAGCCATCAGATGACTCCGCCAGACCCTCGCTGACCTCCAGCCCTGCCCCCACCAACCCTCCACCTCCTGGGGCTTCCACTGCTTTGGCAGCACCGGTTTGAGCCAGCTCCATGTTCTGCAATAAAGTCTCCAGCTTGTGATTCTGGAGGTTGATGTCTTGGAAGCACTTTTGCACCCCTGTGTCATTGTCTCCCAGACTAGAACGGACAACATCGACAACTTGTTTAAGCTGCTGGATCTCCCTGCGAGCTTCTTTCAAAGCTAACTGGGCCTCCACACGGTGGCACTCCTCCTCAATCCAGTCTTCTTGCATACGAGACAACTGGGTACGCAACTCATCGATCTCTGTGTCTCTAAGGAAGAGGAGGGAAAAAGAAGAAGAATGTGTGAGAAAAAAACAGAAAGCAAAAAAGGAATGCCAATGAGTAACAAGGCAGGTGAAAGAAAGAATAGAATCACAGAAAAGAAAAGTGTGTAATTTTTTCGATCCCAGCTTAACCCTTTTGCATTTGAGTTTCTCTGGTACTGACGGATCCCCCAGGGTGAGTTCTTTAATGCATCACAGCGTTATGCTTTTATTTGGTGATTATTTTAATGTATGTAACATAAAAATAAAGATATTGTTATGTTGAAAATACTTCTTAAGCAGCTGATACATTATGACAGCCACTTCAGTCAATCTTTGCTGGTAAACAGCAGCATGAATGCAGATCACACCGGTTTAATTGTATGCGTCTGAGCCCAGCCTAGTGTAATCACACTGGTTTGATAATACGTGCAATGGGGTTGATGTGATGTCAAACGGTGACAAATAAAACCATTCGTAGGCTGATTTCCTTGAAAGGTGAAAACACTGTGACTCTATGGCACTATTAATTTTGCTCTGTTTGAGCATTTCATCACAGCAACATTGGCTTAACCAATGGTGTGAGTTTGGAGCGGGACTACCTGTTTTTTTCAATCAATGGTAAAAGAAGGAAGTGTTTGGAAAATTTCTTCAGAAACATAATTCATTTTGTCATTTGTCCATTTGTTGCCACTAGTGGAACAGAGATTACAAACAGCAGCATTAATACTTCTACGATTCTTGATATTAGACAAATGGTATCTGTCACTAAAACAAACAGCTTAGAAGTAATACATAATTATATTATACATGAGTATAAACAAAACAGAATAAATGCAAATATTAAGCTGTTTGCAACTTCAAAGGCAGATCTGTAATTGTTACAAGGACTGGAAATCATCTTAAAGCAGCTGCTTGTCAAAAGCATGGGCCCTCATGATACAAATTATGCACTTAAAAAGGCTGCACGCCTCACCTGTCTTGCAGTCTGTCAATGGTCTCTTTAAGCCGTGCTCTCAGGTGTCTTATACACACTTCTTTCTGTTGCAGAGGTGTAAGGTATTGCTCGGGTGGAGGAGGCCGGATACCATGGTTATCATTGCAGGAGGTATGTTTTAAGTTACGCCTAATATAGAAGAGAAAATTAGGACATACATTTCTAAGCCTATGAAAAACATACATGATCAAAGGAGATTCGGTTCATCAAAGTGTCATTGATTTACAGGTAAGGCGTATCTCACCTATGGGTTGGGCTTCCATCACTGCCCCTGCATGACCCTGAATTGCTACTGCTACTGAGAGAGGCATTTCCATATGGATCACGGTTACTAACAGGTGCTGGACTCCGTCTGTAGCGTGACAAAATCATGTTACAGCAGAACACGTCACTGGGCAGGTACAAATACAAGACCGACACAAACATACACGCACATGAACCAATAAAATGCGATCATGAACAAACATGCCCACCAATAATACAAAATGACTAACATGCACAGAGTTAACAGTCCTAATGTGGGAAGTTCACACATTGTACTGGAGCCGGCATCTTTTATAAACACAAACAATAAGCAAATAGGTGTTGTGTAAAAACTGGCACAAATTGCAAAGAAATACAGACAGTTATATTGTGTGCTGAAAGAGACAGATGACAAAATGTTATACCCTTAAATATCATTCAATGATCAATTATGAGACAGAAACAAAAGCAAGGCAAAACAGCTGACTAAACAGAAACAGACAGCAGTATTAGAGCCAGTATGCTGATTAAAGCCTAGATTCACTTTTCACACCACAGACATTTAGTCATCAATCTACAAATTTTAACTTTGACTCAAATTTTTTTGCTTTTAAGGTCCAATTCAATTAAATAGCTGAAAGCTTGAAGGCCCCATGAAATGGCATGATGAGCACAGTTTCCTGTGTGTATATATCTCCTATTGAAACAGGAAGTAATGTTATTTTGTGGCTTTCATAATGTCAGTCATGATTTGCTTCTTGCTAGTAGGTTTCAGTAAATTCTCATTTAAGAGAGCATCTTTTCAAACAGACAAAATCTGTGTAATGCAGCACTAGTCGTAAATATTTTTATCTGTTGTCCTGGCCGAGAAAGAGCATAAATTTTATATGCATTGATCGTCTAAAATTTTTATTTTGTCATTGTACACAAGCATATACAGATATAGTGTTGTCCATTATAAGCATTAATTTTGCAAGTATCGACAGCCCCCCCCCCCCTTTACATGGCGCCCCTATGTATTATACCTTGCATATATGGTTTTTGTGCCTATCATCTTATACTAAGTCCTTTAATTAATAAATGGCGATGAGACACAATGTTGAATTAAATATTAAGTTCAAGTGGGAATGCAACGCAATCATACATTGCCATACAGGGTGAGTGAACTTGTGGTTATTAAATTTGTAGCAAGCACCTAGCTACACATTAGTAACTTGCTTGCTATCCAGAAAAACATGCATACTATTGTTGTAGCCTAGTAGCTAGCCCAATAAAATTAGTCTAGCTTTACTTTACATTAGCCTCAACATTAGCCTATAAACTTGTAATTATGAGAACAACAATAACGTTTGTTTATTGTTTAACCCGTTTTTGTATTGTAATTCAATACCGTGATAATTCCGTATATTGCGGAAGCTTCAGCAATTATCGTGGCGTGAAAATTTGATACGTCACATTCCTATATTCAGTAGATGGTTCAAAGTGAACACACATTGACTAAAAGCCATAAAAATCTAATTTTCATTTCATGGTTCATTTCAGTGGAATTTTAAAGTGCTGTGGTCAATGAGTTTGAATCTATACTAAAAAAAATGGCGCACAAAGAACAACGAGAAGTGACAGAACTGAGGAGAGACAGTGGGATGATGGAGCGCTGACCGACAGTGGTGTTCCGGGGACTTTGGTGTCAGAAATCCTCTGCTCTGTCTCATAGAGACCATAATGCCTGACTCCATGGGTGTGTAGTCTAGCTCTATAAACCTGCAATAGTCAAAACTGACCCACACACAAGAAGGCATCATTACACAGGGCAGCACACACAGCTTCCTAAGCCTAAATTCTGTCATCATATGATACTTTAATAATTTGCACCGTGGATGAAGCTGGCTTAATTTTAACATGTTGTAGATCAGCTTGGAGATCTGACAGATTATTAGACAAACTGTCTGAATTCACTGCGAGCCCAATTATTAGGCAAATTGTATTTCACAGGATTAATTTTATTGTTGAACAAACACAATCCAAAATGTTACTTATCCTCAACCCTGAATTTTAACAAAGAAAAAGTGAGTTTTATCTTTCTCAGGCATTGTGCACAATTATTAGGCAACTAAAATACAACTCTTGTCTCCCAACTCAATTGTTTATTAATTTTTTTATAGAGTAGGTGCAACCAAGGCTGGACTGGGAAGAGAAATCGGCCTGGGATTTTACATGGCAACTGGCCCATCTGTTGAGCGCAGCCCATTCGGCACATTTCGCGGCCGACCCACCAGCCCGCTCGGTTCTAATGAAGGCCATTCCTACCCTGAATGGCCCAGAAGTGCGTCGGCCCACTGGGAAAATGCCCGGTATGCCAGATTACCAGTTCAGCCCTGGGTGCAACAAATAACCAACACAAAATAACAATGAAATAACATTTTTGGCCTTTCAAAAATATTCAGTGACCAAAATAGCCACGCTTCTTTTCAATAACTGCCATGAGCCTTCCATCAATGGAGTCTGTCAGTTTCTTGATCTGTTCACGATCAACTTATGCTGAAGCAGCAACCACAGCCTCCCAAATGCTGTTCAAAGAGGTTTATTGTCTTTCCTCACTGTAAATCTCACGTTTGAGAAGGGCCCACAAGTTCTCAGTAGGATTTAATTCAGGTGAGAAAGGGGCCAAGTCATTATTTGGGCATCTTTGAGGCCCTTGCTGTCTACACAAGCAGTGGAGTACTTGGATGCATGTGATGGAGCATTGTCCTGCATAAAGATCATGGCCTTCTTGAATGCTGAGGTCTTCTTCCTGTATCACTGCTAGAAGAAAATACTTTCCAGAAACTGGCAGTAGGTTTGAGAGTTGAGTTTCAGTCCATCTTCAACTTGAAAAGGTCCAACTACCTCATCTTTAATGATAGCAGCCCATCCCAGTACCCTTCCTCAACCTTGCTGGCGCCTGACTCGAAGTGGTGCCCTGTGTGCATTAGTGATCCAGCCATGGGCCCATCCATCTGGTCCATCAAGAGTCACTCTCATTTCATCTGTCCATAAAACCTTTGAAAAATCTGTCTTCTGGTAATTCTTTGCCCAATCTTGATGCTTTAACTCGTGAATATATTCAGTGGAATATATTCAGTATATTTCAGCCTTCTTGACCTTGGCCATGTCTCTGAGGACATGAAACCTTGTACTTCTGGACACTCCAGGTAGGTTGCAGTTCTAGAATATGGTGGCAATGGAGTATAATAGGTTCCTGGTAGCTTCACGTGTAACTCTTCTAAAATCTTTTGCAGTTAATTTGCCTTTTCTTCTCCATGCGTTTTTTTTTACACCCCAGTTGACTATTCGCAACAAAACATTTGATTGTCCGGTGGTCACGCCTCAATAGTTTAGCTATTTCAAGAGTTTTGCATCCATCTACAAGGCATTTTACAATATTTGACTTTTCAGTGTCAGTTAAATCTCTTTTTTGACCCATTTTACCTGAGGTAATGAAGCTGCCTAATAATTATGCACACCCATAAGGTGTTAGTCACTTTCAGCACACCAATCCTCATGACAGGAATACATTGAAACAAATAAGCATTCAAGTTTATATGGTTAGGAGTTGGAAAATGTGCATGGAAATAATGATAAGATCAGAATCACTTGCCTAATAATTGGACATGCAGTGTAATTAACTGAGTCAGTAGCGAGTGGATAAAAGTGATCAAGTTAAAAGGAGCTTCTTATAATTCATTCAAGTTGTCAAAAACACTAGCACAGGGCTGGTAGGATTAGAGCCATTTGGCACACTTTATTCTCTTATTAAGAGAAAAAATAAACCAAAGACAGCTGGATGTATTGTACAATGGCTAATCAGATTCTGTGTGACAGTATTATACCATTTCCTTCATCTCTACTGGCATTAAATGCCTCTTACATATAAAAGGGAGAAGAAGTCCTGAATATAGCCCTTCTGAACATGCAGTTTCATGCTGTATTGTTCAGGGAAAGTACCTATTTCACAAAGCCTTTCCAAATTCATTACATTTAAACAAAATACCATGCAATCACCTGTCATATTCTAGGAGTAATGGATCAAGGGATAGCTTTGAGTATAATGACTCTTTAATCCCCCAGAAACATTCTCTCTTTGGAAAATTATGTTTTGGGTTTGAATGAAAGCATTTCCTTGTCAGGTGTTGCAGAGTGGTGCAATTTGAGGTGGGATCACATGCAGAATGGCTAACTTTGAAGCTAGTGATACTTTGGCACCAGCCTGATTTACAGAAGTGTGTTAGTTCCTTCCTGTGTCAATTCCAAAATCTACCAACAGCCTTGTCAATGGAAAATAAACTATTTCTGTTTTAAAAATTATTTTGTGGTTAATTTTGAGTACATATCAGTATCAGAACTCAGACTGGTTGACCACTATTTACAGCATTATCCAACAGAAACAAAATTCATACAATTATTAATCAGCAACAATAACTGGTACAGATAAGGTTCCTGTTACTGTAGTATTAAAGTCTATATGCATTATTTGGCAAAACTATATAAAATAGCATAGTGTACTCATGGAGACAGTTGGTTAAAATATAATTTCATCAGTATCTACGAGACTTTTCAGAACATCCCATAAAATATCATTAAAAACACACATTGAGAGTGACAAACCACCTTAAATACTGTCCACCAGGACCACCATTTGTGGTCTGTAAAGTGGTTGCTGAACTGCCCTAACCATGAAAGCAAGCAGGTCATGGTTAAGCTGAGAGCAAACAGAGGAAAGAAAAGCATACTGAAAAAGCTGAAGCATGCTTGTAGAGAGGGAGTAGGAAGAGATTTGCTATCATTACTGATAGCAAGGAGTGACAAGGCAGAAAAAGAAAACAGCAGCCAGTATAGTTGAACAAAATTGGGAAGATTATCATGTGTCCAGTGAGATGATCTAATTAAGGAAAGGTCAGGTAATGCAGTGGTTAATTTGGATATGGTGCTATTTTATGTGCCTTTGAAGTAATTCATTATAATTTACCTAGATTAATGCCATACACACTCAATAGAATTGCAAATGGGACAATACTGCATTCATTGTAAGTCTCACAGATTCTAAATTCTACAAGAGCCAAATTGTTTCTTAAGGGACAATTTCCCACTTAGAGACTGACAATCTTGTGTGACTCTAATCCATTATCTTTTTCTCCAAGCTTCAAAGACCTGAGAGCTGAGCACAATCACCAGAACTGTGTCAACAAACACAATTCATACCTCTCAGATACTCAACAGAAAATATTGCAGTTATAGTACAGTGTATTTGGCGTAATCGAGCTACAGTCTTTATCTGTCAGTCCGAGTATATAAATTATGACATAATGTTAGGGCTGCCCTTAATTTAAGCCATAAGTCGACTAGTTGTCGCACGTTTATGATATTAATTTAATTACTTAAATATATAGATTTTTAGGGGACATCAAAAAAATGGTTTGAGTTCCAGGGCTGAGAAAGAATGTTATAAGTAACATTGCTAACACTGTTCTACATTACAGAGGAATACTAAACCGTAATAATTAAAATATAAATTTTACAAGCGCACGCACGCAAGCGAGTTGCAGTGACAACGGCAAAAGTGGAAATTATTCTGAATGTGTCAGAAAAACAAGCAAGGAGACTGTATGAACATTTAGTTAATTTATAGAGAGAAATTCACATTAGGGTTGTGCCAACAGACGATGATCTCGGGGATTGAAGATGGTCAGAGTGATCACCCATTACTTTCCCATTAATGTAAACATTATTATTATTATTATTATTAGGCTCTTATTATTATCAAATTAATATTAAAAATAATTTGCCCATAGACACACGCTTGAAGAAACACATGACATGAACAGATGACGTGCGTCTATTCGCATGCAAGTCTCGTGGAACACGCGCATGTAAAAGTTTCTCACTCTTTCTTTGTTTCTGTCTTCTGAATTTTTTTTTCTTTGCAAGAACAGTATCATATATGAGTGCTGCAAATGACCTCAGACATCTCAGCTCAGGAGGTGTTTTGAGTTCAGTTCACTTTATTTTCACAGAGCAGCTCATTGTGACCACAACTCTGCAGCCTATACATCTGTGATTAAAACATAAAATAACACAAAAACACGTTCACCTTGAACCATGATTTATATTTCAGTGATTATTATCATCATTATATTTATTATTTTTACATTTCTAATTGTTTTTATGTCTTCATTTGTGTAAGGAATTTTCCGCCTGCATGTTTAGACAATGGAAGGTTACTTATATATATTGTAAAGGAATTTAAGGGAAAAGAGGAGGCGAGAACCGGCTTGGCAATGTAAATAATAGTTTAATGATAAACTAAAACAAAAGACAAAACACACACACATGACGGACATGTCCGTAAATGATCTCTCTCTCTATCTCTCTCTCTCTCGCACCATCTTCCGCAGTCGGCCTTTATCCCTCTCAGGCTGGGGAGCCCCCGGCATGACGTACATTCAATGTGCAGTCACACGTGTCAAAACAACCACCACGAGGCATAAGTGATAGTTTTTATTTCACATCTAGTGGTCGACAGTGCGCCCTTCACAGCCGCTCCAGCACCAGACACAATGGGGGAAAATTATCGGTGTGGATTTTTGCCGATAACCGATATTTCCAGAAATCATTATATGTGCCGATTAATTGGCAAAACCGATATCGGTCGACCTCTAGTTATGTTCTTGTGTTCAAAACACTTGGAGCACAAATCCGAACTAAGGGATCTCAAGATGTGTTCCAAGTATAAACTATATTTAACTTGACACAGTGACCTAAAAATGTTATGTTTATGATGCAACACACCCAAGATGCTACACAAGCATGTCTGATGCATGTGTTCATTGATGGGTCTTAAACAAGCCCTCATAATAAATCTCCAACTGATTGACAAATTCACTTGTGAAATGGATTGCTGTGAACTGTATGCAATGACTGACTTATGTTCAATATTATGGTAGTAAACAATACATTGTACAGCTGCTTACTCTCCTGCCACAAGAATGTAATGCATTTTAATTATCTGAATATTTTATTAAAAAATTTAATGATATTATATTTTATTTATTATAAAATATTAATATTTTAGATTTTATATAAATTTTATTATATATACTTTTAAAATATTTAAAGATAACTATGTATACTTATTTCATCATTATATATTGAATTATTGAGGGTTATATGAGTTATACAAATATTTGTATATGCGATTAATCACGATTAATTAATCGGGGCACCATGTAATTAATTTGATTAAAAATTTGTATCGTTTGACAGCCCTAATATATATATATATATATATATATATATATATATATATATATATCATGAAGGAGGAAACTAAACAAATTTATTCACACACATGATGTATGTTCCTGGACAACGAAATACCCAACCCCTAAAGAACGCACAGATGAAGCAGGTTCTCTGCCAGAGATATGTTGACAACCATTTTTGACAAATGTTGACACATTTTAATTGCACTTAATTTTTTCCAGTTTCATTTGAATTTTTTATTAAAATAAATAAAGTTCAAAGTTTGAAATCAAGGTGTCTTGCTTTATTGTGTAGGCATAACCCTAACCCTGCTTAACGAAAATTAGCCCATAGTACCATCTAGCGTCCAACCAGCGGTCATACAGGTGTTCGTCGGTTTCCTGTGGAGTTTTTTTCTTCTGCGACCAACCGATCAGTCAAAACTTGGTCAGCCAAGTCCCTTTTCCTCCACTAAGGTTTGGTTGACTATCAGAGGGCAGCCCTACATAATGTGTAATAGAATATTTGAAGGAAGGACAACAGTTGATGTAGTGTTAAAGAGGCTGTCTTTCGTAGCATATATGCGCACAATACCAAGGCCAGTTGTGAACTGATTAACAGACAGTTACTGGACTGCTGGACAAAGTTGAGCTATGATTACAAGTCTGTTAGTCTAATACGATTTCAGTCAGTCTAAAGCATTTACATTGCATTTTAAAAAGACAAATTGTTGAAATCAAACTGAAATCAAACTTTAAAAGTGCATATAAACGAGTAGTAGTGGTAGTGGTCTGGTTTAAGATTGGGGCTGAGTGTGTACGCCTAATGCAGCAGTGTGTTCTACTAGTTATGTCCTACTGTAGTGTACTGATTCAGAGTCTCACACAGGGGAAGCAGTGGGAGACGACACCATTTGTTTCAAGCGATGTTTAGGCTGTAGGGCCTTCAGCAGGTTGAATCTGAGGAAACAGAGATGAGACAGAGGCACAGAGCTGGGCTCTAATGCAATATTACAAGAAAGCAAGCAAGCACGAAAAAAGAAAGAAAGAGGTTATAAAGGATGGAAGAAATTAATTAAAGAAAGAAGAAAGGAAGGGTAGGAGAGAAGGAAGGAGAGAAGGCGGAAAGGATAGAAGGAAAGGTAGGAAAGAAAGATGGAAAAGGAGGAAGCAAGGAAGACAGATAAAGGTTGGAAGTAAGGAAAGAAGTAATGAAGAAAGGTAGGAAGAAAGGATTTGAAGGAAAGGAAAGAAGGAAGGAAGGAGAGAAGGAAGAAAGAAAGAAGGAAGGAAATGTAGGTAGGAAGGAAGGTTGGAAGGAAAAGAAGGAGAGAAGGAAGAAAGATAGATAAAAGAGGAAAGGAAGTTAAACTTTGACCCAGTACTGTCTACCATCTGTCTATATTTATTTCTAGAACATGATACCTACTGTATAGCCATTACATTTAATATTCTGCAATAGCAATGTGCTTATAAAGCTTCTGTACTCGCCATCCAAGCAGTTTTTTATACAACCAGGCATTTGTTGGGTGAACTAAATCTTGACAAAAGACAGAAATTAAAAGAGCTAAACAGACAGCAGGATGGGTTAGATTTCACAGCATCACACAAAACATTTTGAATGACAAAAGAAATGTGCCTTACTTGCGTGTTCCAGAACCAGATCTTTTATTTGAAGGCGAAGACATGGAGTCAGCAGCAGTATCCCTCTTTTCTCCTTATTCAGCTGGATCTCTTAATCTGTCTTTCCCTCTCAACACAGCCTCGAAGGCTAAGCTGCAGCCAGTCTGAATAAAGTACAAGAAAAGATTTGTTTCGCAAAAGAAAATCAAACTCATATTAACTCATCAACTCATCTTACTTACACTACCAGTCAAAGGTTTGGACTCAGTTGACTATTTTTTTCTCATGATCTTAACCTTTTAATCCAAATGCTTATGCTTGAATGCTAGAAATTATTTTGTAAACAAATAAAAATTGTTCCCATGTATTAATGGATGAGTTGAAGTGGATAGTGAAGGTAAAGCAGCCAACAAGTGTCAAGGGACCTGCTTCAGTACTGTTTATAATCCCAGGTGGCACTTCATGAAGTTGGTTGAGAAAATGCCAAGAGTGTGCAGAACTGTAAACTAAACAAATGGTGGCTACATGGAAGAAGTGCTAAAATATAAGAAATATATATACAGTATCTCACAAAAGTGAGTACACTCCTCACATTTTTGTAAATATTTGATTATATCTTTTCATGTGACAAAACTGAAGATATGACACTTTGCTACATTGTAAAGTAGTGAGTGTACAGCTTGTATAACAGTGTAAATTTGCTGTCCCCTCAAAATAACTCAACACACAGCCATTAATGTCTAAACCGCTGGCAACAAAAGTGAGTGCACCCCTAAGTGAAAATGTCCAAATTAGGCCCAAAGTGTCAATATTATGTGTGGCCACCATTATTTTCCAGCACTGCTTTAACAATCTTGGGCATGGAGTTCACCAGAGCTTCACAGGTTGCCACTGGAGTCCTCTTCCACTCCTCCATGATGACATCATGGAGCTGGTGGATGTTAGAGACCTTGTGCTCCTCCACCTTCCGTTTGAGGATGCTCCACAGATGCTCAATAGGGTTTAGGTCTGGAGACATGCTTGGCCAGTCCATCATCTTCTTTAGCAAGGCAGTGGTCGTCTTGGAGGTGTGTTTGGGGTTGTTATCATGCTGGAATACTGCTCTGCAGCCCAGTCTCTGAAGGGAGGGGATCATACGCTGCTTCAGTATGTCACAGTACATGTTGGCATTTATGGTTCCCTAAATGAACTGTAGCTCCCCAGTGCCGGCAGCACTCATGCAGCCCCAGACCATGACACTCCCACCACCATGCTTGACTGTAGGCAAGACACACTTATCTTTGTACTCCTCACCTGGTTTCCGCCACACACGCTTGACAATATCTGAACCAAATAAGTTTATCTTGGTCTCATCAGACCACAAGACATGGTTCCAGTAATCCATGTCCTTAGACTGCTTGTCTTCAGCAAACTGTTTGCAGGCTTTCTTGTGCATCATCTTTAGAAGAGGCTTCCTTCTGGGACGACAGCCATGCAGACCAATTTGATGCAGTGTGCGGCGTATGGTCTGAGCACTGACATGCTGACCCCCCACCCCTTTAACCTCTGCAGCAATGCTGGCAGCACTCATACGTCAAATTCCCAATGACAACCTCTGGATATGACGCTGAGCATGTGCACTCAACTTCTTTGGTCGACCATGGCGAGGCCTGTTCTGAGTGGAACCTGTCCTGTTAAACCGCTGTATGGTCTTGGCCACCGTGCTGCAGCTCAGTGTCAGGGTCTTGGCAAGCTTCTTATAGCCTAGGCCATCTTTATGTAGAGCAACAATAATTTTTTTCAGATACTCAGAGAGTTCTTTGCCATGAGGTGCCATGTTGAACTTCCAGTGACCAATATGAGGGAGTGTGAGAGCGATGACACCAAATTTAACACACCTGCTCCCCATTCACACTTGAGACCTTGTAACACTAACGAGTCACATGACACTGGGGAGGGATAATGGCTAATTGGGCCCAATTTGGACATTTTCACTTAGGGGTATACTCACTTTTGTTGCCAGCGGTTTAGACATTAATGGCTGTGTGTTGAGTTATTTTGAGGGGACAGCAAATTTACACTGTTATACAAGCTGTACACTCACTGCTTTACATTGTAGCAAAGTGTCATTTCTTCAGTGTTCGAGATATAATCAAATATTTACAAAAATGTGAGGGGTGTGCTCACTTTTGTGAGATACTGTATATATATTTTGTCAGTACATAATTCCCAAACTTTTGTGGCATTTAATAGTTCTGAAATGGACGTAAGAATGTCTCTACTTAATGTAATTGACTTCTTCACTCTGAGAGCTGGAAACAGCAGTGCACTTTTAGCTCTAATATATTTAGCTTTGTGCTGACACAGACTGGCTGGTCACTGACTCTTCGCTGGTCAACAGTGATAACAGAGCTTTAGATTTTACATTCAGCCAAAAGAGCTACAGTCATTATTATATATGCATAATAGCTATTTTGAGAGAAAGAGACAAACAAGGGAATGAGACATGGAAGGTGAGGGTAAGAGGGGATTATTGACCTGAATAATTAAACACACCAGTTGGCACAGCCCAGTATCAGCAGCATTGCACAACAATCTGAAGCCATTCTTCCCCCTCTATAAATTCAACGATAATAATCAATTTTGTCCTTATTAATGACAAGACCTTTCCACCAAGATCTCTTTTGGCATGTGGCTTCTTTAGGTTTCTCTTTTAAATTCTTCATACACTGTAAAATATGTTTTCATCATTATGCTATGTCATCTTTGTTTTCTTTCACTTCTACTCAATTCTGTCAAGCCACACGTTTGGTCACAAGACGCAATGAGAACCAATGAGGTTTGATGTTATTGACGTAGGTGCATTATTTGATTTATGCACAGCCAGCCTGATCTCATGAAATTTACTAGAAAATGGCAAAATTTTTGCAAACCAAAGTTACATGCTTCATTATACTTTAGGGTGCAGTTTCCCAGTGAAATGTCCAGTGGGGGGCACCAAAAGCGAGTGGAATGATGTTGTAATCAGACAAGGTTTTTATGGTGAATATTAGATGGATGTTTTAATGAGTAAAACATACCTCCCTAACCTAAAACTTTAACCTAAACCTAACCAATAGTGTCTTAAATGATAAATGAGACATCTTACCTTAACCAACACCTAAACCTAACCTATACAAAAGCAAATTTTACATGAATAGCACATTTACTGAAGCAACCATGTCATGTCATTTCGGTTCACTTTCACTTTTGTCGCAAGAGTCCTTGGCTGGGCTTGAGGCTCGGTTTCTGAGTCCAAAGTCCAACACTCTATCAGGTGAGCTAGAGCAAATTTAATGATGTTGGACATAAGTGTGTAAATGTAGGTGGGTCTGTAATACAAGCTAGTGTTGTCAAAAATACCAGTACTACGGTACCAAGTTGGTACTCAAACAAAAATATTTTACGATACCAGAATTTCTGAAGGTACCGGAGTACAGAGTACCGGGTCTACCCGGTTCCCAATCAGAGTCGGGAACTTTCGAACGCTCACAACAAGCAAAAGATGAAGACAAGCAAAGTAGCTGCTGCTGTGGAGTTGACCAACTGAATATTGTCGAAAACAAAATGGAAAAAGCCAGGTTTGGAAATTCTTTGGATTTGAGGCTGATGAAAAGGGAAACATCATAGATCAGCAAAAACCTATTTGTAAACACGGCTTTCACAATTTTCTGAAGAAAGGAGGAAACACATCAAATTTAATAAAGCACATGAAAGGCAGACACCCGGATTAATTCAAGAAAATAAAGCAGGTGAGTTTAAAAGCATAATTTCATTTGCATTAGGGCTGAAACGTTTAGTCGACATTATCGACAACGTCAAAAATAAAAAAATTTAGAGAAAAATGTTCGTTGTCTAATAGTCGTTTGATCTCATTTAACGTAACAGGAGATAACATTAAACTGCAATGATGAAGTGCGAGAGCAGCACTGCTGTTCACGCCTGACTTAGGAGAGGAAGAATTACACAGATCAGTCCAGATGCACTCTAAACTTTCACAGCTTCATCTTATGTAGAAACCAAAGTATTAGGGAATTATTAAAAAAAAAAAAAAAAAAATTCAGAAGCACTCTCTTTGTGGAATAAGCTGAGCCGGAGCTCTTTAAAGGAAACACCCCAGCGTTACATCTTAAATGCAGTTATAATTAATGCGTTATAGCTTTATTAAAGTTCAAATAAAACAGAAGCAGATCATGTTAATAACTATAAACTCAGAAACTGGCATTTCTCTGTGTGGTCGGTGCCTCTTCTATGAGTTGCGCGAATGTCCCGATCTAAGGGGGAGAGATTGAAACTGCACCCGGCTGAGAGAGACTCTGCCTCGGGGACGCTCATCCCTCCAGCGCGCACACTTAATGCAACTAGATTAGAACGCGATGGCTCGTGACTTATTTAATCATAATATATGTCACTGTGCATTTCTTATCATGAAGAAAATTGGCAATATGCAGCTTTATTAATATGAGAGCACTTTAAGCATTAGTTTGGAAATAGTTTTATTAGTTTAGTTTATGTTTTTTAGTACTTGGTAAAAACTTAAAGTAAAAGTTGCAAAAGTTGAAGCAAATCTTATATAAGTGTTCAAAAATACTTTAAGCATACATTGTTCAGTTTTGTTATAATTAAAAAATAATATATTTAACCTGAAGTGTTGCTCAATTGCATATTTTTGTTCTTAGTTCTGCTGCTAATGTTTTGTAGACTTTGTTATTAAAAGAGTGTTGTTTAGTAACCTGTTTTTGTGTTTTGCTTTTGTACCGAAAATTATATCGAGTACCATGAAATTTCACTGTTATTGGTACCGATTACTGAAATTCTGGTACTGTGACAACACTAATACATTATTATTTTTCAAATAATGCATTAGTAAAAGTCTGTTGATATAATAACATAGAAGGGTGTAACAGAGTAACAGAGTGAAAAATATGTGTTAATAAAGTCATAAACAGCCATAGTACCCGTGATTTGTGTGAAAGTGAATAAAACACTGTTGTTCCACTTCTAGTTTTAATTTCACCAGGATACTGCAGCAAAAATTTTAAACTCAGTTTGCAAAAATTTTGTAATATTAAGGTTCATTCTATGAGAGTAGGTTGTGAATAACAACTTAAATTTAATTCTGTTCATTGCACAAATTAATCGTATGTCTTCAAAGGACTTGGAACATAGTACACGAGACGTTTTGATTACTTTTACTGTTGTTGCATGGTGTGCACTGTGTGGTATTTCAATCTTCACAGACTAAAGTCACTATTCACTTACAGGATGGCAAATAAACCCAGTGAAATCACTTCTTCTTTTTTTTTTTTTTTACAATGGATGAGAGTAAGTCATATGGGTTTGAGACAGCATGAGGGTGATTAAATTAATAAAGAATTTTTGGGTTGGGTTTTCTTGTGTTTAATTTTAGTGAGCTTATTATTTTACAGTGTGGGTTTGGTTAGACAAAAGTTTCATGGGTTCGGTTGGTTTACAAAAATTAACAAAACTGATACCAAGCATCTTTCACTGGAAAATGTGCAACCGCTGAGCCAGTATCTGGACAGTGTAGTTGCCCTCTGGTGCAGTGTCATTATGTAGATTGCAGCAGACAGACCTGAATGTTTGAAAAAACAAACATTCTATCTGTTTGAAACTTGCACCAATGCAGAAGCACAGAGTCTTAGTCTCTCCAATGTTCTATTCCTTCTGCACAGCAACATTTGTGTCAAAATGATCAACTGCAAACCATATATGCTTAGGTGAGTCATGAGTTGAATATTTAGATGACTAATTAAGAAAAGGGGTCAGACCCTAATATACAGCTCTCGAGTATTTGTGCAGTATACAGTAAATAACTGGATTGTGTGTAGTTGCCAGCAAGGTGTCAGCAGAATTTAGTATGCAATCTGGTAATGTTTTTTTGTTGTTTTGTGTGGGATCTTGGGAAATTAAACAACATTTGATAAAGAAATACACTTACTATAAGATGTCATTGGAAGACAAGGGAAATTAAGCATGAAGGTGAGTAAATTATGCAACAATGTTTATTTTGGGGTGAAATATCCCTTTAAGCGCTTCAGCTTTAAGTTCTTCATATCGCATTATAGCAGAAATCAATAAAACAGGGATTTGGTTGTCAATTTGAGAACTTGGTGGTGGTAATTAGGCTTACTGCAGTGCCATATTACATTTAGAGAAGACCTAGAATGTCAAAACAAATGAAATAATAATAATTTAAAAAAACTATATAAATACAAAGTCTGATTCACAGCATATGTGCTTTAGTTGATAGAGTGGTGCAATTATTAAAAGAAGATAATAGATCATAATAGTGCTAAAATGGTAGGCAAACAGGTGTTTCCCAACCTTTTTTCTGCCACGGCACACTTTTTACGACTAAAAAATTCTACAGCACACCACTATCCCACACAGGCTAATCGTTGTCAATATTTTTCCCTTTCAAGAACTTGTCCATGTTTTCTGTCCGTCTTAGTAGCGTGTTTACTTGCAATGTTTGAAATTCGGCTATGCAAAAAACAAAACAAAAAACAATTCTTAGAACCAACAAAATGTGCTGTTTGAAAATACATATTTATAAAATTGTGCCATAAAATAAAACAATTAAATTTGGTTAAATGTGTAATGTCCAGGATTGGAGAAAAAAATTCAAATTCTATTTAAAATACGTTTGGCAAAATCACACTTATAATTCAAATTCAAAAGTCTATAATTCAAATGTACACAATTCAAATTCAAATTGTTTTGTCATTTCTCTGGCTCCATAAAGATGCAGTGTTTTCTTTTTCCCTATTTGTATTTCTCAATCTCTCCTATAGTCTTTATCTAAATCAGTTACAGGAATTGTTGGGGTGATGAGGCAGGTGTTCAGTTGAAATGATCAGTCAGCCTCTGGCCCCAGGTCTAAAAGAAGAAAAGTCCTTTTGGATTTACGATTATCTTTGACTCATATTTACAGACCAACTGAGACATTGTGGTTCCAGCTAATCAATGTTATGTTTACAAATAACATAATATGTGTAGATCAACAGTTCTAATTAATCAATCTCAATTTTAATAATTTCCATAAATATCTGTATGGTTAACCCACAAGCCTGTCAGCCTGTAAAGATGAGGTCAATTAATTTGCATATGCCAATAATTATGGTTGTTTCTGTAATCTAAGTTAGTTTGAGGTTAGATCTTCAACTAATTTTCTATTTCTGTCTTTACCTTTGGAAATGTGGAGAACTTTATCTTCAGTAAACTCTCTTTCTTTTTATTGAAACTGCAACTTTGACTCCTGGTCTTCATTGTTCAAACTGGTCTCTTTATTGGTTATTAGTGTTGTCAAAAGTACCAGTACTTCGGTACCAAGTTGCTACTAAAATAAAAAAGATGTAACGATGCCAGTGTTTCTGCAGTACCGAGCACCGACTCTATTCGGTACCAGGACACAGTATGACTGACACACAAGTGCTTTAAAATGCTTACAGGCTTATTTTCAATAAATAAGCGACGTGGTTTTTCCCTGAAATACAAAAAAAATGTTCAGAGCACAATTTATATTTGGTTTTTCAATCAAAATAAATCTGATTAAACCTACAGGGAAAGTTAGCACCTTAAAGGGATAGTTTGCCCAAACTAAAAAACAAATACGGTTTGGTTAGTTTAACGATTCTTTAAAATAATCCTGATTAAAGAAAAGATTGAACGTTTTTAAATGTATTATTAGTACTTTATAGACATATGCAAAGCCATTTGTTTGTTTCCTTAAAAATTTAGCTAAAAGTACTGTTCTTAAAATTGCTAAATGATCCATCAGAGATGTACTGGGACTAAAAACAGACAGAACAGGGCAATGGTGACACCAAATGAAATATCAGCTGATAATTCTGCTTCTGAAAATACAAAATTATGTTAGATAGCTTCCACACTGTCACTGATTACAAACATTTTAAATATTTTAAATTGAAATATTATTTTTCTAAAAGAGTATTGTCTTTGATCGCATCTAAATATTATTTTCAAAAACACATATTTAATGGAAGTGCATGCTTATCCGGTTAAATATTAATAATTTACTGAAGAAATCGAACTTGAACTGACATTTGACATTAGGATTATGTTCCCTCAATAGCATTATTATACATAATATTCAGCATTATATATAGTAGATTATTATGAGACTCTCATTAAACCTCTGTAATCATTAATTTTCTTGCACTGTCAGAGCAGATCAGTCTAGAACTTCAAACGGGCATTCGATCCCTTGTGCTGAAAAGGCGCATCACTCTCCAACATCTGTTTTCACTTAAAAAAAAAAAAAAAAAAAAAACGTCCCATCACCACGATGCGCATTGTCAAATGATTTAACTGTGATGCATCATCCAGCAATAAACCGTTAAACCCCTAATTTCTTACACACACCTAGCATTTAGCTTCAGAATACATAAATTAATCCACTGGAGTCATATGGATAACTTTTATGCTGCCTCTATGTGTTTTTTGGAGCTTTAGAAATTTGGCACTCATTCACTTGCATTTTATGGACCTAAAGAGTTGCGATATTCTTCTAAAATCTTTGTGTTTGTGTTCTGCTGAAGAAAGAAAGTCATACACATCTGGAATGACATGAGAGTGAGTAAACAATGAGAAAATTAGCATTTTTGGGTGATCTATCCCTTTAAGTTTTACATAGAATAGGACCTAGACTAGAACTAAGAAGCAATCAGAAGAACTAAGTGATTATGAAGTAATTCATCAAGTCATCCCTTATGAGCCGTAAGAGAGCCATGATCACTCATCAATGGACATAGCTGAATGTGTCAAGTGTGGATGGATGAATGCAGTGTAGCCAATAAAGCATCCATGCTCTCAAGTGAATGAACAGCACAGTATGTACTTCCGAAAATCTTCTGTATGTGGTCTGCAAATTTAGTTGTAATCGGTGCAATCAGCTAAAGTGGACCTATATAAAACAGTAGATATTTCAACAGCAATTACAATAAGGGAACCAGACATCCAATATATTAAAGGGATAACCAGCTGCAATGGCTCTATATTTACTGCCTGCACACATACAGAGAGAAATATAATTAAACATTAAAGGGATAGTTCACTTAAAATGAAAGTTTTCTCATAATTTGCTCACACTCATGCGTCCCAGATGTGTATGACTTTCTTTCTTCTGCTGAATGCAAATTAAGATTTTTAGATAAATATCTCAGCTCTGTTGATCGCAAGTGAATGGTGACCAAAACTTTGAAGCCCCAAAAAGCACAAAAGACAGCATAATGGTAACCCATAAGACACCAGTGTTAAATCCATGTCTTCTGAAGCAATACGAATAGTTTTGGGTTAGAAAAGACCAAAATGTAACTTATTGTTTACTGTCCATTTTGCCATTCCCTGTTCTCACCCAAAACCAATTGGATCACTTCAGAAGACATGGATTAAACCACTGAAGTATTATGGATTACTTTTATGCTGCATTTATTTGCTTTTAGGAACTTCAAAGTTTTGGTCAGCATTGTATGGACCTACAGAGCTGAAATATTCTTCAATAAACCTTAATTTGTTATCAGCATTAGAAAGAAAGTCATACACATCTGGGATGGCATGAGGGTGAATAAAAGGGAGAATTGTAATTTTTGGGTGAACTATCACTTTTAGAGGCAAACGCACATGTGGCTTTCAAGTTGAAACCATTGTGGTAGGAAAAGCTTTGGAAAATTAGGTTGTATGCTTAAAGAGGATATGGCAAAGTCACCATGGAGACAGCAATTCAGCCACTGTTCTAGAAGGTGAGCTCCACAAGTGGTGTGATTGGCTTACTTTGCTTGTGTGTATGTGGTGAGACAAACAACATGGTGACATTACACTACGGCAAGGCAGGCAAGGCTTACAGTGCAATACTGAGAAAGCTCAGGGGCGTCAAACAACATCCTGTGCAATGAAGGGATTGATAATTGTTGAGATGCCATAGACAGTAAAGAGATTAATAGTGACCACATTGAGACATGTAGATGGAAATATTGCTTATATGTGAACTTGCTTTGCAGTGATAAGGACAGCAAATTATTATCTTTCTGGTCCCACCAAAATCCTCTTTTAAGCACACTTTCTCCGCAATCTGCAAGTCCTTATGGGGATGCAAGGTCATACTGCACCCTAGGCCGTTCAACATAAAAAAACACTGTCTCTGTCACGACTCACAGCGCAAGAGAGTTGCTGAAACCCAATCAGACATTAAAGCAGTTTAGCAAGACTAGGGAACCGAAAATAATATTCAATTATAAAAAAATAAAAAAACTACTCCAGATTAAAATAACATGAAGGCGCAATATTGGCAAAACAAAAACAAACGCAAGATGCACACGCATGCTCGGTGCAGGAAAACATCTGCTCTGCGTACACAGACCTAAAGACCGAAACCCAATCTTACGGTGCAAACATTTACCGTGCAAATGTTAGAAATCGATTTACTTCCAGATATCATATCCACCGGTTACCTGGCACGTCAGAGTCCTTGGCGTGTCCTACACACGCTGGAAATGTAGAAGTCTTTCGCTACAAAGATGCATCACGATTTGCACGTCACGTAACAACGCAAAAATAAAATGTTCTCACCTGGTTGCCACCTTCCAGCTATAATCTGCCTGATCTTCCTAAAAGCTGCGGTGTTTTGTCGTGTTTACCCTGGTACTCGTCCCCGTCAAGGACTCCGCCGCAGCGGTGCACCGCTGCTCGGGAGGGCGAGTCGACGGGGCGGGTGAGGTGATTCTGGCGCGTGAGGATTGTTTGAGAGACCCGTGAAGGCAGACGAGAGAGGCGAGATTAGAGCAAACGCGTAATTTTACGATGATCTCCTTAAAGGGCACCGCAACAATTTAGTTGTGAGGACAAGACCAGAGAATTGGTGTTTCTAGGAATGGTAATAAGTCCAAAATGCAGTTTTACACATTGATCTTATTCATATACAATTTTTGTCAATGAAAACGAGGCTGTGAGGATCCTTTCAATAGCATGCACCAGAGCTGGTAATGCCTACTATACACACTACACGACTTTCAAAGACGTCTGATAGTGGTACCGTTCATATTACACAACTATCTGTCTTGTCATGGACGTCTTAGGTTTTTTAAATTACACGAGGAATCGGCGACAGGGGTGAACACATTACAAAACATTTCACTATCGACAAATCCCAAATACCTGGACTCCAAATTACATTTCACAACAGAACACGCGAGAAGTGATACGAGATACGAAAGCATATAGATTATCATATGTTATGCATTTCAGAATATGATGTGTATGTTTTTAATCTCCTTTAAATAATGTGTAAAGGCATAATTTTATTGGTTACAATATGAAAAAGTACCTCCTACTGACAAATCTACCTATTTGCTTACCTGACTGTCCAAGAGAATTGGCAATTTCTCTCCAAGTCTTGTTTTTCTCCAGTTCAGTTCAGATGAAACATCAAATAGGCACTGATGTTCCACTAATTTTTCCTCCATTTCTTCTGTCCAATGAGACTTTATTGATACTGCAGAAATGCTAGTTGATGTTCTGTGCAGGTTCTCCTCCCACTGAAACATCCCATGACCTGTTTCTTGCTCTCTCATTGGCTGTAGGTCAACGCTGAAGTTGTATTCAGTCAAAACACATTTCACATTGCACGATTTGGAATCACAGACAGGTCCAGATATAGATATCTCGCTGACATCAGCAACACGATGGCGCTTCCCTCAAACGCGTCTTTGATAATTCATACATTGCGTTCGTTGCTCATGGGAGCGAGCTCCGATTTGCCTATGATTTTGGGCTTTTGTCGGCGATCTGAACAAAACAATCGGCGAGTGAAAATTGGGCCTAAAATCGTGTAGTGTAAACTCGGCATAAGATGCGATGCTAGATGCGATGCTTGGGGTGCAAGGGCGTTGAATACGTGGGGATGCGTGTGATGTGTCCCACTCACTTTAAATAAAATCACATCCCCTGCACTTTTTCACATGGCACAGCAAGGCTGTGTCTTGCTTACAGCAAAATTCTAAATGTGTAAATGCAAAAATTAAACTTCACTGGTCATTCATGTAATTCATTTGATACAAATTTTGAATCAATTGACAGCCCTAAATATATTTATCTTATATATTTATGTTTGTCTTGCGCTATAAATTCTGTCCCCCTCACTTTTGAAATGATTGCTATGCCCCTGTTTGGGGGGCATTTTGATCTTTAGGGTTGGCAAGTGGTTATCTCTCTTCATTAGACCGGGAGGGGTTGTCAGAAGTTTTACAATGAAAATATAGGGGAGCAAAGCCCCCCCTTAGCCCCCACATTTGCATTTTATTATGACATTTTTTGGGAAATTAGGCACCTATGTATTTCCCCCTTTGGAATTCACCACATTAGTAATCCTGATCAAAGTAACCCTCAAAATAACCACAACAAATTAAAAAATAACAAGCACTGATTTTCCAGGCATTTAATTCCCAAAGGACTCTAGTTTGTTGCAAACCACATATGGTATCATATACCTGATTGCCTTAAGGGAAACTGTATCATCAAAAGGAGAGTCTCCACTCTCAGCACCATGGACAGCAGTCTTTTCTTTATTCTTGATTGATTGGACACTTTGAGACTTCATTATTTGATCAGACTAGCCAATGCTCCAACATTTTGACTTTTTTAACACTGTTCTATGAAAGTGTTCCCTTTTCTCCCAAATTGAATGCCCAATTCCCACTACTTAGAAGGTCCTTGTGGTGGTGCGGTTACTCACCTCAATCCAGGAGGCAGAGGTCAAGTCTCAGTTGCCTCTGCTACTGAGGCAGTCAATCCTAGCTTCTTATCACATGGCTCGATGTGCATGACACCGTGGAGACTCACGGCATGTGGAGACTCATGCTACTCTCCGTGAATCATGCACAACTTACCCAATGCCTCAGTGAGGGTGAGAACCCTTAATCGCGACCACGAGGCTCATGACCTCGCAATTTGGTTCTCAACTCCAGTGGTGGTAGTCAGCGTCAATACTCGCTGAACTACCGAGGGAACTAGGAAATTAATATGGAATAGTTCGCCCACAATAAAAAACCTGCCATTATTTACTTTTTTTTTTTACCTATTAAGTTTTAAGAATGTGCTGTTTGTTTATTTCCATTCAATTACAAAGAATAGGAACTTAAGCTTTCAATCTTTTAAAAGGAAACAAAAATACCATAATAATCATAAAGTAGTCCACATGGCTTGTGCGTTTTATATATATATATATATATGTAAGTCTTCTAAAGCCATTTGATGGCCTTTGTGTCTGGAACAGATTCAAAGTGTATTCGTTGTTCAGAACTCTCCTTGGCATGATCAGGATCATGAGATAATGTTGTCAGATTCCTGAATGAACCGTTCTCTAGATTCTGATCTTTTCACAAAACCTGAATCTGAATCAACTTTTTTTTCTATGGCCAGAATGAACTGTTCAGGAATTAGACTGATCAGGTTCTCTAGTTCAGCTCACTAAAAACTGACAGTATGATCTGGTCACAGCGCTCATACTGACTACCCTCGTGAGACGCCACGTACACATGCGTGGGTGTTGTATTTTGGCTTAGATATATGCAATGCATAATTTAAATTCATTTAAACTGACTGATCTCAGTTCAGGAGACTCTGTGCTGTCTGTAAAGGGTTTCGATGGACAGAGTCATGTGACAAAACAACGTGGCACTAATCACAGCGGAATGTTTCTTTGGGAGAAACGCCAACAAACTACATCTGGTAAGAAACCTAGTTTTTACATTGAAACCTGTTTGAGTAAAAAGTCTCTAGTTTCATCCAATATGCCTTTTTTTATTTTTTTTTATTTGAGCGATCTATCGTGAGACACCACGCTGCTGAACACATTGTACACTAATCAATACAATAGTACAAGGTTTTTTTTAGAAATCCTATATATTTTTTGCATCCTATAGGTTTTTTTTTGCTTTCAGAAACGTTATATATAGTTAGGATGAAAATACAGTGCATTTCGAACTTTTCTGAGACCTGTGCAGACAGACAGCACACTTAAGGTTAAGTAATTCCCTAAATTATGATTATGGGAGCATCCTATAGCTTTCATATGAAGCCAAGTGCATTCAATCCAAACTTTCTATTAAAAGTTCAGTTTCAGGCTGCAGATGATGTTTGAACCACTCAATATGGTTGGCAGACATTGGACAATGGTAATCATCTGTACACAGATTCAAAATTTATAATGTATAGGGTGGCAAGAATTGGACAATGCTGGCCATTACTTGTATCAGAATTAATTGGGCAAATTTCTGATTGGTAAAATTCTTCAGCATTGGCTATCACTTGTTTGTTTCACAGCGAGACCACTGAATTGTTTGTTGTAAAAAAAATAATATTGTAACTTAAAAATCAAATCAAGTCAAATAATTTTTATTTGTTCATTTTTTATTTTGCATAAACATTGTTCCAAAGCAGCTTTACAGAAAATCAGCAGTAATGACCAACACTCGTTGAATAAACTATTTGAAAAAAATAATAAATATAGATTAATATCATTTAAATGATCCATATCCATATATGTGTATATTAGTAATATATATATATATATATATATATATATATATATATATATATATATATATATATATATATACACACACACACACACACACACACACACACACTCTGGCAGCCAAAAGTTTGGAATAATGTACAGATTTTGCTCTTATGGAAAGAAATTGGTACTTTTATTCACCAAAGTGGCATTTAACTGATCGCAGTGTATTATCAGGACATTAATAACATGAAAAATTACTATTTCAATTAGAATTTGTTTTTCAGAACTTCTTAAACTACTTCAAAGAGTTCTCATCAAAAAATCCTCCATGTGCAGCAATGAAAGCTTTTCAGATCCTTGGCAATCTAGCTGTCAGTTTGTCCAGATTCTCAGGTGAAATTTCACCCAACGCACTTGCAATAGATGTGACTGTCTTGTCGGGCACTTCTCACGCATCTTACAGTCTAGCTGATCCCACAAAAGCTCAATGGGGTTAAGATCCAAAACACTCTTTTCCAATGATCTGTTGTTCAATGTCAGACAGGACTGGCAAAAAGTGCTCTTCATTGACGAGTCGTGGTTTTGTCTCACCAGGGATGTAGGTCGCACTTGCGTTTATCGTCAAAGGAATGAGCGTTACACCGAGGCCTGTACTCTGGTGCGGTATCGATTTGGAGGTGGAGGGTCCATCATGGTCTGGGGCGGTGTGTCACAGCATCATCGGACTGAGTTTGTTGTCATTGCAGGCAATCTCAATGCTGTGTGTTACAGGGAAGACATCCTCCTCCCTCATGTGGTACCCTTCCTGCAGGCTCATCCTGACATGACCCTCCAGCATGACAATGCCACAAGCCATACTGCTCGTTCTATGGGTGATTTCCTGCAAGACAGGAATGTTAGTGTTTTGCCATGGCCAGCAAAGATCTCAGTCCCATTGAGCACAACTCACAGCAAGAACTGGCAAATCTGGTGCAGTCCACGAGGTGGAGATGCACTTCAGTACTTAATGGCCACACAAATTACTTTTGATTTTGACCCCCCTTTGTTCAGGGACACATTAATCCATTTGTGTTAGTCACATGTCTGTGAAACTTGTTCAGTTTATGTCTTAGTTGTTGAATCTTTTTACATTCATACAAATATTTACACATTTTAAGTTTGCTGAAAATAAAAGCAGTTGAATGTGAGAGAACGTTTCTTTTTTTTTGCATTTATATATATATATATACACGTATATATATGGAATGATTTTTGGATGCTACTAGTTACAAATCAAAAAGGGAAATGGAAAATGCACACAGCAGTCACACTCTGGTCTCAGGAGACTATAATAAATGTAGATATTTTTAAATAACATTACTTACCTAACATGGCCACTATTTTGATATATAACATGCTGAATACTATTTACTTTATCTTGGTAAGCCACCTGCTACTTTTATTTATGGAATAAATTATTCGTGACTGATTGCAAATAGCACATTTCTACACTGGCATTGATATCTGAAAACTGTTCAGAGTGTGTTGCTGACTTATTGCCATTATGTGTCAGTATAAGTCCAAGACTACTGTCATAGAATTTTTTTTTAATATTGAGCGCATCCTTTAGTCTTGTAATTTGCTATCATGACCAGCAGACAGCAGTAAAAGATAAGAGGATTTTGTGTGAGTGACAAACACAGACCTCAAATAGATCATTTGAGCTGGGTATATTTGAAACGAACCCCCCCCCCCCCCCCCATGATGTCTCCTTTTATTTATTTTGCTGTTGTGAGTTGATAGCAGAGCAAGAAATAAAATGGAATAGCAAAACGAAATTATTGATTTGCACAGAGCCAATTACAGCTGGAGATCCCACTAAATCAATTCCTCAATGTTAGATACCTGTATACCCTGCTTTAAAAAAGTTTGAGTTAGAGTTCAGTTATGTCTATGAATAATGACTAAATCGTCTTTCCTTTCCATAAAGGCCCACTCATGCCACTTTTTGCAATGGAAGAGCATTCTTAATTCTCTACAGAATTGATTTCTATTCTTTCTCACTTTTTCCCTTTTGTATTCTTATCATGTGCTTCTGTTATTAAATAGGCATAACCCTGACTAGGATATTATGTCTTGTTTAGTTTCATGCCTGGAGGGAGTTATGTGTATTGATTTGATATGAGCCATATGAATTTTCTGAAATTATTCTAAAAGAATTACATTCCTTGCCAGTCCCATTATACAGTTCTCTGATAATGCACAAAGACTTGTTGATTCTGTTAATGACTGTTGTAGTTCCTGTGCAAAACCTTTCAATAAGGATCCATTCGTTAACTATTTTGCATTAGGTATCATAACCTAACAATGAACAATATATATTTTTACAGCATTTATTAATCTTAATAAAAATACAATTATTCACTGTTAGTTGATGTTAGTTCATAGTGCAATAACTAATGTTAACATACGCAACTTTTTATTTAAAAAATGTATTACTACTGTATATGTTGAAATTAACATTAACCAAGATTAATAATTGCTGTAAAAGTATTGTTCATTGTTAGTTTATGTCAACTATTGTTGTTAACCAAAGTTAACAAATCGAACCTCACTGTAAAGAGTTGATTAACCCAAAAGATGTGTGCATAGGCAGGAATGTATGTTTAGGTTAAGGGAAGCAGAAAGATCAAATGACATTCTCTCAGAATGTGATTTACTGTATGCACCAAATGCACCAAAATTTGAACCTTGATAGTTTGCAGTCTCTTACACCATATTGTATAGTAGTGCTAATGTTTTGCTATGTCATTTTATGTCTGTAGTTGACAATTTGCTAAGTAATCGTGCAACTGTGTGAATGGTACTTTCATGTTTACTGCTAAAATAATAATAATGGGAATGGTAGCACATAAGGCACAGGTAATATAAACTGTAGGCTATTCTTTTAAATCAGAGCGTGATTGTAGTCTACACTGGAAAAATGTTAACCTAAAAAATGTCTTTCATGTTGTAACATCTAAATTAACTGGTACAATCTAATTATATTTATTCAAGTCCAATTATTGTTTAATATAACTGAATCAACATGAATACATTAAGTTATAACAAGAAAACAAATTTTAAAGGGATAGTTCACCCAAAAATGAAAATTGCCTAATCATTTACTCACCCTCATACCATCCCAGATGTGTATGACTTTCTCTCTACTGCTGAACACAAACAAAGATTTTTAGATCAATATCTCAGCTCTGTAAGTCCATACAATGCAAGTGAATGATGACCAGACCTTTCAAGCTCCAAAAGACACATGAAAGCAGCATAAAAGTAATCCATACGACTCCAATATATTTAATATATGTCTTCAGAAGCGATGCAAACAATCTGGGTGAGAAACAGATTAATATTAATGTCCTTTTTTCTATCTTTTTTGTGAAAGTGGAGATTTATAGTATAAAATAACTTCCTCTGGAGTAAACAGGTGGTAGTACAAGCTTGCATTTCTCAGGAATGATCCTTATATGGGGCCATTGCGATTAATTGCGTAAATATTTTTAACGTCAAATTAATCGCACTAAATGCGTTAAAGCGACAGCCCTAGTTCTAAGTATTAAACTATATTTAACTTGACAGTGACCTAAAAAAATTATTTTTATGATGCAACGCACCCGAGACACTACACAAGCAAGTCTGACACAGCTGTATATTGACTGGTCTTTAAACAAGCCCTCATAATAAATCTCCAACTGATTGACAAATTCACTTGTGAAATGGATTGCTGTGAACTGTATGCCAATGATTCACTTATGTTCAATAATGTGATAGTAAACAATACATTGTATTCTAAAGCCACTTTTTGTATTATCTTATCAATGATTAACTCTTCTGCCACAAGAATGTAATGCATTTTAATTATCTGAATATTTTGATATATATATATATATATATATATATATATATATATATATATATATATATATATATATATATATATATTGTTAAATTGTTAAATATTTAAAGATAACTATGTATAATTATTTCATCATTATATATTGAATTATTGTTATATGAGGGGCTTTCTCAGCAAATATTTGTATATGTGATTAATCACAATTAATTAATCGTGACACCATGTAATTTTTCCGGTTAAAATTTTTAAATGATTGACAGCCCTACTTAGAACACATCTTGAGATCCCTTAGTTCGAATTTGCGCTCCATCAAGTGTTTTGAAAGCAAGAATGTAATGCATGTTTGTGTTGTTGCTGCTGAAGGTGTTGTTCACAGTGTAAACAGTGCATTGCCGCACAGCTGAAGTTTCACTTACTGCCCTCTGGAGTAAACAGGTGGTACTACAAGCTTGCTTTTCTCAGGAATCTTCCTTATTACGGTCTGGGGGTATTGTGATTAATTGCGTTTATTTTTTTAACGTGTTACTTTTAGTCAAATTAATCGCACTGAATTAAAGTGTTAAATCCACAGCCCTAATATATATATATATGCTGAAAGCATTCTTTAGAAATGTTGGCCCATATTGATAGGATAGCATCTTGCAGTTGATGGAGATTTGTGGGATGCACATCCAGGGCACGAAGCTCCCGTTCCACCACATCCCAAAGATGCTCCATTGGGTTGAGATCTGGTGACTGTGGGGGCCATTTTAGTACAGTGAACTCATTGTCATGTTCAAGAAACCAATTTGAAATGATTCGAGCTTTGTGACATGGTGCATTATCCTGCTGGAAGTAGCCATCAGAGGATGGGTACATGGTGGCCATAAAGGGATGGACATGGTCAGAAACAATGCTCAGGTAGGCCGTGGCATTTAAACGATGCCCAATTTTGGTGAGCTCTTGCAAATTGTAGCCTCTTTTTCCTATTTGTAGTGGAGATGAGTGGTACCCGGTGTGGTCTTCTGCTGTTGTAGCCCATCCGCCTCAAGGTTGTGCGTGTTGTGACTTCACAAATGCTTTGCTGCATACCTCGGTTGTAACGAGTGGTTATTTCAGTCAAAGTTGCTCTTCTATCAGCTTGAATCAGTCGGCCCATTCTCCTCTGACCTCTAGCATCAACAAGGCATTTTCGCCCACAGGACTGCCGCATACTGGATGTTTTTCCCTTTTCACACCATTCTTTGTAAACCCTAGAAATGGTTGTGCGTGAAAATCCCAGTAACTGAGCAGATTGTGAAATACTCAGACCGGCCTGTCTGGCACCAACAACCATGCCACGCTCAAAATTGCTTAAATCACCTTTCTTTCCCATTCTGACATTCAGTTTGGAGTTCAGGAGATTGTCTTGACCAGGACCACACCCCTAAATGCATTGAAGCAACTGCCATGTGATTGGTTGATTAGATAATTGCATTAATGAGAAATTGAACAGGTGTTCCTAATAATCCTTTAGGTGAGTGTATATATTTATATATTGTCCTAATGTATATCACAACAATCATATCCACAAGAATTAAAAGTCACAAATGAGATGAATTTAATATCTTACTTGTTTCTCTTAGACAGCAATGAGATTACATTTAGAGCAAACTGAGACTTTTGCTTAAAGGTTCTGTTAGCAATTTTAGCCGTTCTGGAACTTCCATGAGACTGAGCCATTAAATTAGATATGTCCCCTCTTTCCAAAACACTGCCCTCCAAAGAAAGCTGTGAGACCTTCACTGAATTGTAGAGCAGCAGTGCATCTTCTCGCCGCTGTCAAACACAACAGTATCAAAATAGTGCCCTCAGCTGACAACTCTTATGTATCAGAATAGGACATTAAATCTGAATGAAACGCTTAAACTGATACATTATGAGAATGTATAAAATGATTGACAGGCAGAAAGAGCATTATGTCTTCTGACTGGCTGATTGGCGGCCCATGATCACATTTTTGTTGGCTGTTTACACATTCTAGTGCTGTCACAGTGAGATATCTCAGGACACTTATTTCAGTGATATCTTTCAGGGAGAAGGACAATTTTCTGCATACCATTCCATACATTTTTTTTGCTTACAGCACCTTTAAGTCTTCTGAGAAAAAGACCCTAATCATAAAATTTTTTGAACATGCAATCGAAAGTCAGATATTTCAATACTCATATTCTTTCAGTTCCAAAATGGATTCTGGGCTGTGCAATCCATATAAATTTATTTTTGTGTGCATTCTAAATTTTCTCATATGTTTCTATTTTTTAACACCTAAATAATTTTAGAAGAAACACCTGAGACAAAGGAGATAGAAGATTCATAGTGTAGAGCTCCATTAAGTCTCCTGTGCTTTGAAACAGCAACCTATGAGCAAAACAGTTGGTCTCTGTATTATTTCCTGGATTAGAGATAAGATTTTATCATCAAATGCTTTATACATCTCATTAACAAAATGTTCCTACAAAATCATGGAATAAGCTACTGGCTACTGCATTGAATAATCTTTTGTTTCTCTCATTGAACAAGCACTCTTAATCTGCCGCATTGACTGCATGTTGATTCTAAGCTCCATGCAACCTCTGAGTAAACTGTCTCAGGATGTTTTTCAAACATATGAACTGAGAGCAGCAGCAGATCTCAGGGGATATACACAGGTGGAATCTGGATGACAGTGTGGGAGGATGGATGGAATGATGCGAAACCATAAAAGCTAAGTTTATTCTTACTACTGGTAGTCTTCTGAAGAAGGAGAAATCATGACTAAAGAAATTTCACCTAGAAGAGTCAGAAAAAGAAAGTTATAGGCATAATATAAAACAACAAATCAAAAACAAAGACATGCTTGCTTAGAGTATGACGGAGAATAACAGCAAAATAATCTTATATAAAACTGAACCTGTTACATATGATCATGATTATACATTCGATAATTGCCCCTTCACCAAATTAATTTTGCTTTATAGAAATATTTTCATAATCAGTATTTTTGTATTTTTCCAGTAAAAATATCTAAACTAGCAAAATTGTTTAAGATTATATCTCTGAAAACCTGTAAAATAATAATACGTTTTTTGTTTATTACCCCACTGGAAAATAGTTTTTCAGGTATATTATAGATATACACTAAATAAAAAAAAAATATTATAATACATGCATTTCAATTTAATCACAGTTTTAATTAACTAACATTTAACAAAATCAAATAATTAATTAAAAAAATGAAGTATTTCAAATATTATTCATTCTGATGTTAATATATAATAAAACGTCTAGGTTACAGATGTAACCTCCGTTCCCTGATGTAGAGAACGAGATGTTGTGTCGAAGAAGCGACACTAGGGGTCTCTCTTGAGCGCCTTTTGCATCTCTGATCTATGAGAAAAGGCCAATGAGAAATTGGCAAACAGAATTTGCATGTCCCGCCCCCAGACATACGGGTATAAAGGGAGGGAAATGCATGTTTCATTCAGGATTTTTCTGAGGAGCCGACAATGGTTCGGCCACAACAGTGGCTCGGTTCAGCGACGTTCCCGTTCTCGTTCCCTCCATCAGGGAAAGGAGCTTACATCCGTAACCTAGATGTTCCCCGTCTGTCGCTCACTTTGACGTTGTGTCAAAGAAGCGACACTAGGTGTCCAATTTAAATCACGCCATGCGCTGAGCCGTGTATGTATTTTACGTACCAAAGCGACCAGCTGTGTCAGACTGCACGTACCCTTCCCCAACGCCTCATAAAATCGTCAGAGTCTTCTGGTTCTTTACCCACGATGGGGGAACAAGGCGACATGCCAAGCATGGGAGCAGGCCGCGCCTATTCTCTCTCAATGTTTCTCGAATAGAGCTAAAGTGGCTGGGGCCATCTTAACACTATTGTATGCATCAGGGAAGGCGATCTTTCACAATTCCTATTCTTTCAGGGGGAAAAAACCCTGCGGAGACCACACCTGCCCAGACTGGGAGAGGTAAAGGTGGTGAAATACATCACATGGGCTTTTAGGTCACATGTGGAAAGTGGCGCAGTGGTAGATCCTACCTATTTGGAGGGAGGAGTTGCTTTAGACACGGCGACCAGGGGCCAGTGGGAACTGCCCAAGGGAGACGCGGATCCGCTCGCAAGGGGACCATACCGTGGAAAATACACACGGGGGGGAAGTCCACGCAGGAGCCCGACCTGTGGGGACCTATTCCAGTACAGGGTAGATTGAGTACCAGCATTGGATTTGGTCGGCGAATTCCTCCACTGAACTCGCGGACCAGAGGGCTAAGGAGGAGTCATCCAGGGAGCCGAGTTAGTAGGCTCTCCTGGGATAAGAGCGCACGATTTTACCTCAGCAGAGGGAATGGGTGCTAGGTGCAAGCGATCCACCCGGTCAGTTTGTCAGCATGTTACCGAGTTCTACCAATTCGGACCTGAGAAAACACGGGACTCAACCGACTCAACCCTGAGATTGTAAAATCTCCCAAAGGTATTGGGTATTGCCCAACCCCCTGCACTGCATATGTCTGCAAGGGAGTTGCCCCTGGCCAGTGCCCATGAGGTGCGTCCTACATAGTGGCTACATACAGCCTCCCCTCCAACCTCTCCTGCAGGAATGAGAGCACTGACCTAACTGCGCACCTCTGTGGGTCTTCAGCCTGGGAAGAACACCAATTTGCGAACAAGCGCCACTTAGGGGCGTAAAGTTGCCTGGTAGAGGGGGCTCTGGCTTGGTTGATCGTGTCTACGACGGCAGGTGGTAGATCAGCTAGATCTTCCGCATTCCGTACAGGGGCCAGACGTGGAGGTTGTAGAGGTCTGGGTGCAGATGCCAGACCGTGCCCCGTCCCTGAGAAAGAAGGTCCTTCCTCAGGGGAATTCGCCAGGGAGGGGCTGTCGCGAGCAGTATGAGATCCGAGAACAAAGTCCGATTGGGCCAATAGGGGGCCACTAGAGTGACTTGTTCCTCTTCCTCCCTTACCTTGCACAGCACCTGTGAAAGAAGGCTCACTGGGGGAAATGCATACTTGCTCAGCCCCGTGAGCCAGCTGTGTGCCAGCGCATCTGCCCCGAGGGGAGCCTCCATTCGGGCGTACCAGAGCGGGCAGTGGGAGGTCTCTCGGGAGGCGAACAGGTCTACCTGAGCCTTGCCGAACCGTTCCCAAATCAGCTGGACCGACTGGGGGTGAAGCACTCTTCCCTGGGCAAGCATTGTCGTGATAGCGCATCCACCAACAAGTTGATGTGAGTGCCCAAGTGCAGATCTTTAAGTGTCTTGGCCTGGTGGACTTGCAGGAGGGCAATGGCATGCAGGGCGGAAGCGGCCTGTCCGGTGGCTCTGTAGGCTTTGGAGGTCAGTGAAGACGTCATCCTACAGGCCTTGGAGGGGAGCACAGGGCGACCCCGCCAGGTGGCTGCGTTCTCGGGCACAGGAGCGGCACGCAGACCCGAGTAACCAATCATCCAGCTGCGAAGGCTGGGGAGGACGGAGTGTTCCAGTCCAGCCCCACGCTGATGGCGATGTCGGACATCTGGGCCTCCACCTCAGACTGGGCGTGCTGGCCCGAAGGCGGCAGCCCAGTCGAGTCATCCGCGTCAGACGCCGGACCGCTCTCTGATGCAGCGGCGAGCTCATCCAGCTCGGGGGACTCAAGAGGATAGGCAGGCTGGCTGTGAGGTGAGCCGCTGTTGCCTCGAGCCTGGATGGAAGTCAAGGAGTGTGCCGGGGGGCGGGTGGATCGCTGGGGCGTACCCGTCAGAACCGAACACGCTGCCATCCCCAGATCACCTCCATCGCCAGCTGGGTCGTGCTCTATCCCGTGGGAAGAAGGAGCGACGTGGGGGGTGGCTAGAGTGGTGTTCATTCTGTTGAAGGAAAGCTGTGACCGCAACGTTGCCATGGTTATGTTCTCGCAGTGAGAACATGAGCATCCACAAAAGCTGCCTCGGTGTGTTCGCAGCCCAGACACACGAAGAGCGAAGAGCACTCTACTGCATCCAGGAACTACACAGGTACGGAAGGCCATCTTTATAAAGACGCGTCCTGAAAAGGACGTTCAATGCCAGCTGTTCTATTGCTCTTTAAGGGAAAATAACTCTTTTAAAGAAAATAAACACTTTTCATTGTGCTGTTGAAGCACCCAGGGGCAAGCTGCACTGCCGTGCAGAGAAGGGCGAAAGCCGCTAATATGTGCCATAGAACCAACAGCAATTGCACTCAGAGATGAGAGGAACAGTGTGTAACTCGCAGCTCACTGCATACACGGCCATCGGCTCCTAAGAAAATTTCTGAATGAAACAGATGCATTTCCATCGCTTTATACCCGTACGTCCGGGGCCGGACATGCAAATTCTGTCTGCCAATTTCTCTTTGGCCTTTTCTCATAGATCAGAGATGCAAAAGGCGCTAAAGAGAGACCCCTAGTGTCACTTCTTCAACACAATGTCGAAGTGAGTGACAGACGGGGAACTGATATGAGTAAATCTGAAAAATAGGCTTAAATAATGTTTTGATTGTAGAATCAGATATATGCTCTTAAAAGTTTATAATCGTATGCAGTTTTGCATCTTAAGTGTAAAACATATACAATATATTTTTTAATTGGGGACTTTTCTGTAAAATGAGATTTAGTCCGTGTGTAAAGCTGGCTCTACACTAGCTGATTTCTCCAATGATTTTCAGGTGTTAGCCTGATTAGCATAATCACCAGCCAGGCAGAGGGAGACAGAGTACCCATTAGCACCTCTCAGCGGGAGGTGTTAATCACTTGAGTGTCGAGACACCCTGCTGATTTAATGGCTTCAAGCACTAAAAAATATGTATGTTTTTATCAAAATAATAATTCTGTGATTTGACCTGACAAGATGACAAGCTGATCAGATTTTTTTTTACATATTCTATCACACTCAGCTGCATATCATCACAAATGCTGATTTAAATCCATAATGATTTTATCATTCTGCAGAAATAATGCAAAAGCAACTAATGACAGATAAAAATAACCTTGATGGACATTTGACAGTTTAGTTGCATTTTAAAATAACTTTGTGAAAGCCAAACCGAACCATGAAAAAAAAAAAAATCCAATGCAATGCAACACCCCTGTTTCAGAACAATTAAGCAAGTTACAGGTTTGAAAATGCCACAAATCTTCCTGTTGCAATTGCAGTTTTACTCATGTTGTTATTTTGTCAGAGAGGGATAGTTGCGGTGAGTCGTGATGTGTCACCCATCCATCATTTTAAATCAGCAAGTGTGTCATACCTCTGACTGACGAGAGCGGGATCTCAGCAAAACAGTCTGCATGTGCAACACCCTCGACCAAAATGAGTTGCATGAATCTATATTAACCATAATATACAGTAGCAAAGTGAAATCTCTAATCTGATTCACAGTACAATGTCTGATCAATGCAGTTACATGCATAGACATTCAAACTTCTTTTTTAAATGTTTGCACAAGTTCAGATCTTGAATGCTGAACACAAAGAAACTAACCTAGATCCTAGAAAATAAAAATTAAAATAAATATAACCTGTACCCTTGAGTGATGGGCTGAAATCTTTCCTACTGAGTCACAGACAGAAAAGCCAGAAAGTGGTGTAATGAAAGGAACACAACTAAAACACAGTTAGGCAGTCACTCAATAACATGGTGAAAGTACATTGTGAATTCATATGCTTCACGTCAAGTTTTCAGGTCGAATAGCTAAGTGCCAGTGACAATGTTCTGTTCAATAAATCAAGCCCCAGAGCTGACAGGTGATTGTAAGAATACCCTCTTTGATCACCTGTATTGACAGAGAACTTTCATCTGTCTCTATGGTAATTATGGCTGTCTAATGTTGTCGGTCATTGTCTTGTTGGCTTTGTCAAGGGAGAGCTTCAGGAATTAATCTGGGATTAAGAATTAGTGAAATGAAGGAGAGGAAACACAGAAATGTGTGCAATTTTCTGTCAAGCATGACACAAAAAAGTCAATGTGTGTTGAAACTAAAATGTAAGCGACGAAGAGGTCCATAAAAAGATTGAAGAGACTTAAAAATAACTTCTCTCAATCTCACATTCTTCTCTCCTTCACTCTTTCTTTTGATGTCAATTGCTTAAACTCTATTGAAATTCACTCATCTTAATTTGATTGAAACCTTTTTCCTTCCCTTCTCTTGTCTGTTGGCTCTATACTTTGGAATGTGCCTTTGTTAAACAGAGAGAGAAACGGAAGTAATCAAAATGTATACTGTAAATGCTTGCATTCTTATCAGCTCTAAGGAAAGAAAATGGCAGTTTTTCTTTGTTTTTATGCAGAGCTTTATTTTTTGATAAATAGGTAATATTTGTATGCAAAAATGCTTTATTGTGTGTTTTTGAGTAATTTTGGACTTTGCTTTTCTGGTTATCTCACTGTTGTGTCAAAATGACTCACAGAGTTTTTATAAGGATTGCTGAATGTAACATACTGAATGTCAGTACTCTTAAACCTGCATTTCCATGATAATTTATCTCAATCGGTGGCATTTACTAATTGCATTTTATTCAAAATAACCTTTAGGAACATTCAATGACAAAGAATGGCATCACTCCTGAGTCCACTATCAAGTTTATGTATGTTTATAGCACTCTTTATGAGGTTTAAACATTAATAGAAGCATTTTCATGTTCAAACTTTTTATTAAAAAAACATTATTACAACAATTTTTATTTTTTATTTTTTAGACCAAAACCAAAGAAAACACATATCCCCTAATAATAAAAATAAATAAAGAAATTAATTAAATAAATAATTATAGAAAATAATAGTAATAGTAACACCAATAGACAATATAAAATGTATATAAACTTAAAACAAAATATATAGACATACTCATGAATTAAACAGGAGGTTGGTTGCTAAGAGACTTGAAGCAATAAAGAGATGCCATTTATTAAAGAAATTACTTTTCCCAGAACACCTTACTTTTTTTCAGAAAAAAACATGGTATCAACTAGCCATTGGGAGTTTGTTGGAGGTGTATTAGATTTCCATTGGAGTAGAATACGGCGCCTGGCTAACTAAGAGATAAAAGATAAAATATCCAGTTGTTTGGTCCAAATCTTTGGTACCCCAAAAATTGCTATAGCAGGGCAAACATCAATTATAATTTTTAACACTTCAGACATAATTGTAAAATAATTGACCCCAAAATTTTGCAACATAGGGCAAGTAAAAAACATATAACTCAAATTGCACCGAGCAACATGACACCTGTCACATCTATCTTCAATATTAGGAAATATTTCAGATAACCGAGCCTTAGAAAAATGAATTCTGTATAGTATTTTAAATTGTATGAGGCCAAGATGTGCACAAATAGTACTCAACCTTTTTCTGTCCAGTGCACCTGCCCACCAGTCCTCTTCAAAACGTTCTCCCAACTCCCCCTCCCACGCTTTTTTTTATTTTGTCAATAAAGCAGTCATCTAAACCTAAAAGACAACCATAAATTCTTGAAACATGTGATTTGTGATGTGGATTGAATTGAAGAAATTCTTCCAATACTAGCATCGGGGGCAGAGATGGATAATTAGAGAATATGGTAGCAGAGAAGTGTCTAATCTGCAAAAACCGATACACGTGTAACAATGATAACTCAAATCAGAAGATAGCTGTGCATAGCTACAAAATGTGCCATCTCTGTACAAGTCTTGAAAACATCTCAATCCCTTTGCATGCCACAGCTTAAGTACAGGATCAATAAGAGATGGGGGAAACATATGATTCTTCAACGGCGGCATCAATTTTGAAGGAGAAGTACATTTAAAATGTCGCCTAAACTGACACCAAATCCAAAGGGTAGATACTACTGGATTATGTGTCAAGGACGACGAAGAGACATTTCAAGATGGGGTGAAGTAAGCAAGACCAGCAGAGAGGTAGATATACATGAGTTGCTTCCAGTCTGCACCATGGCGCAGAGGACGAACTGAGCCAAAATATTTTCTTGTGAATATTAACTGACCAATAGTAAAACATGAAATTGGTTAAAGAGAGCCCACCATTCAGTTGGCATCTTTGAATCAATGATTTACAAATTCTGGGCACTTTACCACCCCACAGAAAGTCAATGATAATCCGGTTGATAGATTTAAAAAATTGTTTAGGGAGAAACAGAGGGATGCACTGAAAGGCAAAAAAAAAATTGGGCAAAACGTTCATTTTCACCACATTGATCCAAGCTAGTGTCACGATTATCTGTTGTCTGCCCTGCGTTTTGCCTCTGTCATCTATTCCTCCCAGACTACATTTCCCATAATCCCCTGCCCTAATCACTGCCAGCTGTCCTTGATTGTTTCTCACCTGTGTCTCATTCACCTCATTAGTTTTGTGTATTTAAAGCCCTGTTGTCTGCTCATTCCTTGTCAGTTATTTCATGTGTTTTTGCCCCCTGTTCTTGATCCATTCCCATTCCCAATGTTTTTTGCTGTTCCAGTGTTTTTCCCCCATTGTGGATGTTTCCTTTGTTCCTGTGTTTACCCCGTTAATCTGTACTTTTTTTTATTTGTTAAATACCTTTAAATTGAGTTTAGATCCTGCTCCTGTGACCTCCCTCCTTGTAATAGATAGAGGCAGATTGCTCCATCACTGAAAATCAGACTTCGTCTGTTCCAAAACAATCGACAATGGTTCAATGGCCAGGGCAAACAGCAAAGGGGGAAGTTGGCACCCTTTTCACGTTCCACGTCCCAGCCTTAAATAGCTGGATCTATTGTTATTGGTGTGCACACTTGCTTGAGAAGAAGCATATAAATGATGTATGCACTTAATACATTTATCCCCAAATCCAAATTTCTGAAGCAAAGTGGAAAGATACTCCCACTCCACACTGTCAAATGCTTTTTCAGTGTCGAGTGAAATAACAACTTCAGGTGTCATGGAAGAATGTTTAAGATGAATTATATTTAAGAGTACGAACATTGAAGAATAACTGTCTCCCCTTGATGAAACCTGTTTGTTACTCAGATATAATCTGAGCAAATCAACACTTTAGCCAAAATCTTCGCATCCACGTTCTTCAATGAAAGTGGCCTATAAGAGCCACAGAGCTTAGTATCCTTGTCTCTTTTTAGTATCAGCATTATGGATGCTTGTGTAAGCATCTCTGTTAGGAAGCCACGCTCTAAAGATTCTGAATACACTGACAAAAGTAATGGTGACAATTTGTTCTGAAATTTCTTTAAAAACTCAACAACGTCTTAACTGATGTGCTAAGAGGTGACCAGCTTTATTACCATGTTCATAGTAAGTACTACGAGAATGCAATAGAAGCCGCTCCGCATCATCAGAAATTATATAAAAAGTCTAGTTAACCTATTGAAAAATATTTAAGAAATGGAAAGAGAAAAAAAGCATATTACGAAAGAATACTTAACATGGAAAAATTCTAGATGTTTTCATGGCTTTCTTATTAACAGACATTGAGATTGTATTTAAATACAAATTCAATTCTTGTTTGAAGATGTTAAAGCAGGGTTTACTTTTTGAATATTTACATTTATGGATATAAAACTTTCCAATGAATAAAAGATTTATACAAAAACTTGCTTTGATTAGATTCTTGTCATTAATATAAAACCCAAAAACAATGTGTCTGTCCAAAAAGTGTCTTGTGATTTTACCTTATCTTATAATCAAAGCATTAAAGTTACTCAAGAAAGACTGAGCAAAAGGACCCAAAACGAATGGCTTACAGTTTCAGAAGAATCTTCACAAAAAGAGCAGGATGTATCTTCTAAATTCCTGCAAAAAATGCTAGACAGGATAAAATCTGTAAAATTTTTATAAGATTTTTCTTTAACTTTACTTGGAGTGGAGGGAGTGACCAAACATACGTCCAACTTAATATCATCAAAAATGTTGTTACAATAAGAGATTATGGATGGAGATGAGGTAACAAGTTTCAAAAATAAAGACCTGATTTTGTAATTGGATTTTTGTACAGAGAAACAAATAGAACCAACAACAGTGGATTCAGGGCTGGGGGGGGACAAACAGAAATCATTGAGCCACTATTATTGTATCTAAAGAGCGTACCAATTTCCAAAGAGCTGGCCTTGAAAACTAGATTAAATTCTTTCCTAGGTACTGGAAATTCATATCTAGAAATAAAATCAGAGTAGTTGAATAAATTACCATCATTATCAAACAGCTTGTTTACTAACATCACTCCATTACTGAACCAGTTTTCAAGAAACAATGATTTCCTCTTATGTAGAATATTACAATTATTCCAAATAAAAAAAAAATTGTTGCGAGAAATTATTCTTGTAAATAAGACCTCAAGCCAAAAGCATTTGGTGATGATAATTGGAGAGTTTAATATGAAGTTTTCTAATAGAATAATTGCACATTAATTAAGCAATATCACACAAGCCGAGTGCCCTATGTAATTACAGCAATGCTGATGTAGGGCCATATTGCACGATTGCGGGTGTAATATTGCTTCAATATAACAGTTCAATGAACAAGTACATTTAAAAAAAATTGGAAAAACTGCGTACAGTCATAAAAACGCATTTGTTCTTGGAACTACATTATTACGCAACTGATCAGCTGGTTCAAAACAAATGATGCGTCCAAGCCTCCATTAGTAATTAAAAAAAATTACTTCAGAAATGGGGCTTGTGCTGTTTCTAACGTGCGCGTGCGTGTGTGTTTGATAGACGTCCAAGCGGGGTATTGATCTCTATTTCGCGGTAGCCGGTGCGCAAGAGTCATTCACTATAAACAGCGATGTCCTCCGCCATTTAACCGCATGTATCCAATGTGGAAACTCCGATAAAAGGTACCTTGACTTCTGTTATAAATCAGTCTGTTGTGTCTCTCAGCAGTGATTAGCCTTAATCCTGAAGTTGTCTGTTTAAAGCTATTTCCTAGTTTTGGCAATGTATTTATAATATGAGTGATCACAGAGCGCTGTTCTATGTAAGCCACCAACTGTCTCATTTTACACAAAAATGATCTTTTGCCAACACCTGCTGGCTAACATATGTAATTTCAAAAATAAAATTAACTGTCAAATCAGAGCGAAATATTTCTGCCAGATCATTGCGCAACAATGTTAGTATCTCAGTTTTAATGACTGTGAATCATCTGGAGTCGTCCAGAGCTCTGTGCACTCTTGGGCTGGCCATGTCCTACTCCATAACTCGCCTAACCGGAAGTCCTAATTATAAGCATTTTCAAGGAATACTTAAACTCTCTGCCTTTGCAACAATAGCTCATGTGCGAATAAAAACAAAATTGATTTCCATTTTAAAGGTCAAACTGTTAGCTCATTGCACATCTTTCTTAGCATTTGTGGTGGTCTTTGTCCTTATTGTTCACTGGGATGGGTGTGTAAATTTACACTTCTATCTCCTTTCTTTTTGTCATCCCTTTTTAATAAATTACCACTGAATCCATTCTACAGCTGACTCCTCCCATTCAAAGCAGTCACCTCTTCTACTCTAGTCTAACAGCTGGGCCTTTGAATCAAAATATTGTATCTGTCTCCACCTGGACTCCTGGTCCATACATTCTACAAGAAGTGTGCACAGTGACATGGCTATGTTCCAAACTACATTCCTTTCAGAGCATGAACATGGGGAACTATATTATACTGTAGACCAGCCTGGAAGGCTAGTTCACCTCTAATAGGTTTTTAGAATAATAGTTCTTGTTATACAATTTGAGTAGAGTAAGGTTTGGTAATATTACTTAAAGAGTAAATACACATATTACACATATTCATACCTTAAATGTGAATTTAGAAACAATGCTTTAAAACATTGCTAACATGTTTGAGTCTCTCAGAATCATGCTGTCCACCCAGGGGAGTGCCGCTGCCATCCGCCGGGGGACTGAGTAGCCTGACCGCCCTCGGGATCACCGCCATATGGTTCTCCGCAAGCCGGACGGCTTCCTCCAGCAACGCCGGGCGGTGGCACTCCCCTGGGTGGACAGCAGTGTTGAAGAACCGACTTGACAATATAAATAATGGTTTAATGATAAACCGACAGAGCAGCTGCCTGTCATTCTCTCTCTCGAACCGTCATCACCGGCCGCCTTTATCCCTTGTGCGCCCCCATCAGGCTGATTGGGGAACGGGTGTGCATTGTTCCAGCCCAGCCCCGCTCTACACAATAATTAGTCTTTTTAAAGTCAGTCAAATTTTAACACACATGGGCTATTATAATAGACACATTACTTTCACACAGATATAATCAAAAACTTAAAAAAAAAACAAGACAATTTTCTGCTTTAACAAAATGTAAACAACAAAATAAATCAGTCATCGTGAGCAACAACTTGCTACAAATAAATAAGAAAATCATTTAGCTAAGTTTTCAAAGGCAGCCAATTTCAGTGCTTCTCTTTCGCCACGTGGCCCCGTTTTTAGTTATTTATTTTTAATTTTTTTGGGCCACCCTGTACACCGTCTATATAGGAACAGAATTATATGTTCCTTTCAATTCTTGAATACACAACAAACATTAATAATAATAATTATACATTGTATTTGTAATGTGCTTTTTCTCATACCCAAAGCTCAACAATAAAGAGTAAAAAACACAACACCAGAGCATAAAAGCTCTACAAAAGAAAATAAACATGCTGAGTTCAGTTAAAACAATCCAGAACATCCAAAAACGTTGCTGTATAGTTACAGTCTGTGTTATCAACATTAATGTTAATGTCCCGTTAACAGCATAACTGGACAAATTGGAGGGAATATAGGAAAATTAGTATAACATGTACCGGAGAGGCACCATTCATTTAAGTTACAAGACATTCAAATGATGACATGACAGGAACAGTGATTTCAGTAACAGAAATATCAGATGTTTAAATGACAGCAGGACCACCACCTTTCCCTGGATGTTGAGGTCTTTCAATGTATGTGTATCCTGTTGGAGTGCACATTTTGAGATTATAATAGTCATTTAGCTGCCATATGTCACAGAAACAAAAAAAAATAAAAAATTAAAAAAAGTAAAGCAGCTTTCTTATTGAGCGCACATTCAGCTGACCGAGTCTAATTGTTTTAGAACACGCATTGCATTAGCGCTTGTCGATAAACTTTTGAGGACCGCATAGTTTGGAGGAGCAAATGCCTGGGGGAAAGAAATGGTGATCTGAACCCCTGGAATAGGACCAGAGAACATTAATGCCAACACCTGTATTAAGGCATCTCTGACGAGAACCATGGTATAAATATCTAAGACGACTCAAGAGTTGAGCGCAAATTTCTTGAACGCAGATGTTGGGAGGCAAATGACATTCAAAAGTGAAAAGTTTGGAAAATGAGTACCTTATGTTGGAATTCAAAAAACTAAATTCCTGCTTTCCACAGAGTCTAATTACAACGTAGATTAAGATGACAAATGAAGACAGGCAAAGCAGCATTATGACATCCAATCCAGTAAAATCCTTCAGGCTCAGAAGCTGCCAAAAGCTGCCAATTCGCAGTATCATGAGTCGTGAGGTGCTGTCCAGCGACAGCCAGTCTGTCTGAGTTGTACTGAGGTAAAACCATGCGCTTTTTCTCCCAGGCGATCCCACTCACTCGGCTCCCTGGATGACTCCTCCCTAGCCCTCTGGGTCTGCAATTCAGCGGAGGAATTCGCCGACCCAATCCACTGTGGGTACTCTGTACTGGAATAGGTGCTCCACAGGTCAGGGCTCCTACGTGGACTTCCACCCTGTGTGTATTTTCCGCGGTATTGTTCCCTTTACGAGTGGACCTGCGTCTCCCTTGGGCTGTTCCCGCTGCCCCCCGGTCGCCGTGTCTGTAGCAACTCCTCCCTCCAAAGAGGCGGGATCTACCACCGTGCCACTTCCCACATGAGACCTAAAAGCCCATGTGGTGTATGTCACCACTCTTACCTCCTCCTCTCTGGGCAGATGTGGTCTCCACAGGGTCTTTTCCCCCTGAAAGAATGGGAAACTGGGTAAGACCCTCTTCCCCGATGTGTGTAAGGGCCCCAGGCGTTGACTCTATGCGAGAAACATAGAGAGAAAAGAGGCCTGGCTAGGCTCGGCCTGTTCCCAGGTTGGCAAGCGTCGCCTTGTTCCCCTGTCTAGGGTAACTATAAGGATTACGACAACTTTATGGGGCATTGGGGAAGGGTACGTGCAGTCTGACATAGCTGGTCGTTTTGGCCCATCAAGTACCTGCCCGCTCCTGTGTCAGCAGTACACGTACACGGCTCAGCGCATGGCGTGATTTAAATTGTATCCCTAGTGTCGCTTCTTCGACACAACGTCGAAGTGAATGACAGACGGGGAATGTCTAGGTTACGGATGTAACCTCCTTTCCCTGATGGAGGGAACGAGACGTTGTATCCTCCCGGCCACGTCACTGAGCCGAGCCACTGTTGTGGCCAGACCATTTCCGGCTCCTCAGAAAAATCCTGAATGAAACAGATGTATTTCCCCACCCTTATACCCGTATGTCTGGGGGCAGGACATGCAAATTCTGTCTGCCAACTTCTCATTGGCCTTTTTTATAGATCAGAGGTATATTCAGCGCTCGAGAGACCCCTAGTGTCACTTCTTTGACACAACGTCTCGTTCCCTCCATCAGTGAACGGAGGTTACATCCGTAACCTAGACATTTTTCTTATATGGCACCTTGAAATTCTTCAGTCTGTTAATAAACAGGTTTTTCAGTCCTTTCTGAAATAAATGAAGCAATAATAATGGGGCGCCAAAATATCAAAGGAGAAAAATGTATGTGGCATTGAAAAATGGCTCTATATCATAGTGACTTACTTGAGTGTAAAACCTCACACATGCATTCTGTAGGATAAAGAGTGAAAAAACATGTTCTGACAGCTCAATATTTCATGAAGAGTAATGATAATGGATTCTGTTTTATTTTCCTTTTTTTTTATTTAGCATGTCTTTTTCAATCAACATCAAGATTTTATGTTAAAATAAAATGTAGTAATGTTGTAAAATGTATATTTCAGGTGCTTGGACTGGTCTTTTTCACTATTTTAATTACTCTTTTACATTAACATGTCCTTTATTGTGACAAATATTTTTTTTAAAGTAAAAATTCTCTGTGACTTTAACGATCCACACGTCTTTGGTTTGTGTACCTTTTTAATTTAAGTTTTTGGCACTTTTTATGTTCCACATTGTTCTTTGTTTATGCACTCTTTAAGTTTTGGCACCTTTTATGTTCCGTATTGCCTTTTGTTTTATGCACTCTTATTTTGAAGTCTTGTCATGTCCTGTTTTCCCTCCTTGTCTATGTGTCTGGTTTTCATTGGTTTATTGTTTGATTATCTTGTTATCAGTTCTAGTTTTGTCATTGGTTTTAGTTAATTGCCTTTTTACCTTGTTATGAGTTCTGTTTGTCCATTGGTCTATGTTTCCCCTTGTTTTGTATTTAAGCCCTCATGTTCACCTTGTCCTTTGTTGTCGTTGTTAATGTTTGATGCTCTGTTCCTGTAGTTCCCAAATCCTGCCTTGGTCCGTGTTCCTGCCTGTGCCCTCCTTGCAAGACCCCCCGTGTTATTTTCTTGTGTTCTTCTCTTTATTTTCCCCTCGTGGATGTTTCATTTGTTCCTGCGTTAATACTTCCCTTTACCTTGTGAAATTCAAATAAAGCTGCATTTGGATCCTTACTCCCTCGTCTGCCCTCTTCATGACAGAACGACCAACCAAAATGGATCCAGCAGCCCTCACTGCCCAACAGGCCAATCTCCTGCTTCTTGGCCTCAAACAGGAGGACCGCCCAATTGAGGCCCACGTCCGTGAGTTTCTCGAGCTGGCCAATTTATCTGACTTCCCGGAGTTTCTCTTGGTCGGTTTCTTCAGGACGAATCTTGACACTTCGTTAAAGGAGCGGCTACCACCAGCAACCCCTGGCTGGACGCTCATTGATTTCCTCGAAGAGACCCTGAGGATCTGTGGCTCTCCTTTTACTGTGGGTATTGCAGAGGAGGACGCTATCTCTCCCCCCACAGTGGTCACCTCCCAGCCTTCCATGACTCGTTCCTCCACGCCTGCCACGGCCAACGTGCCCCCAGCCTTGTCTGTCCCAGGGCCAGCGTTGACAGCCCCGTCCGCCAGGAGGAGGAGGAGAAGAGGGAAGGCTTCCGCTCCTCAGTCTCTGCCTGCCACGGCCAACGAGCCAACGCCCGCGCCTGCCACGGCCAACGCCCGCGCCTGCCACGGCCAATGCGTTGCCAGCCTCGTCAGTCCCAGCGCCAGGGTTGCCAGCCTCGTCAGTCCCAGCGCCAGGGTTGCCAGCCTCGTCCGTCCCAGCGCCAGGGTTGCCAGCCTCTTCCGCCAGGAGGAGGAGGAGAAGAGGAGGGGCTTCCGCTCACCAGTCTCCGCCCTCCACGGCCCCGTCCTCAGAGCCAAAGCCAGAGCCAGCGCCTGTAGCCTCGACCGTCCAAGAGCCAGAGCCAGCGCCTGTAGCCTCGACCGTCCAAGAGCCAGAGCCAGCGCCTGTAGCCTCGACCGTCCAAGAGCCAGAGCCAGCGCCTGTAGCCTCGACCGTCCAAGAGCCAGAGCCAGCGCCTGTAGCCTCGACCGTCCAAGAGCCAGAGCCAGTGCCTGTAGCCTCGACCGTCCAAGAGCCAGTGCCTGTAGCCTCGACCGTCCAAGAGCCAGCGCCTGTAGCCTCGACCGTCCAAGAGCCAGCGCCTGTAGCCTCGACCGTCCAAGAGCCAGAGCCAGCGCCTGTAGCCTCGACCGTCCAAGAGCCAGCCCCCCTTGAGCCTTCCCAGCGCTCCTCCTCCCGAGCTTCCCAGCGCTCCGCCTCCCGAGCTTCCCAGCGCTCCGCCTCCCGAGCCACCCAGCGCTCCGCCTCTCGAGCCTTCGAGACCACAGTCACCAAAGCCTTCCACGCCTCTGTCTCCCGAGCCTTCCACACCTCTGTCTCCCGAGCCTTCCACACCTCTGTCTCCCGAGCCTTCCACGCCTCTGTTACCAGAGCCTCCCAGGTCTCAACTCTGAAGACTGCCTCGGCTCTGCCTGCGTCTGCTCCACCACCAGACCCTTCCACGGCTCCGCCTCCAAACCCTTCCTCAGTTCTGCCTCCCACGGCTCTGCCTGCTCCGCCTCCCACGGCTCTGCCTGCGCCTGCTCCGCCCCCTGACCCTTCCACAGCTCCGCCTTCTACGGCTCTGCCCCAGAGGGCCTTCATGGTTCCGCCTTCCACGGCTTTGCCTGCGCCAGCTCAGTCTTCTAAACCCCCAGAACCTTCCAAGCCTCCTTGGTCACCGCCTACCATGGCACCGTCCCTGGAGTCCTCCTCGCCTCCTCCCTGGCCTTCTGACCCTGTCTTGTGGCCTCCTCCCTGGCCTTCTGACCCTGTCTTGTGGCCTCCTCCCTGGCCTTCTGACACTGTCCTGTGGCCTCTTCCCTGGCCTTCTGACCCTGGCCTGTGGCCTCTTCCCTGGCTTCCTGACCCTGTCCTGTGGCCTCCTCCCTGGCCTTCTGACCCTGTCCTGTGGCCTCCTCCCTGGCCTTCTGACCCTGTCCTGTGGCCTCCTCCCTGGCCTTCTGACCCTGTCCTGTGGCCTCCTCCCTGGCCTTTTGACCCTCTTGCGGCCTCCTCCCAGGCCTTCTGACCCTGTCCCGAGGTCTCCTCTCAGGCCTTCTGACCCTGTCCCGAGGTCTCCTCTCAGGCCTCCTGACCCTGTCCCAGTCCTGTGGCCCTCTCCTTGGCCTCCTGACCCTGTCCCAGTCCTGAGGCCATCCCCTAGACCTCCTGACCCTGTCCTAGCCCTGTGGCCATTCCCCAGACCTCTTGACCCTGTCCCAGCCCTGTGGCCATCCCCTAGACCTCCTGACCCTGTCCTAGCCCTGTGGCCATCCCCTAGACCCCCTGACCCGATCCCTGCCCTACGGCCACCTCCCCGGCCTCCTGACCTAGTCTCGACCCCGCAGCTGCCTCCCAGTCTTCCCGACCCGGTCCCCTTCAAGTCGTCCCCTCGGTCCCCTGGGAATCTGCCTGGCCTCCTCTGTCTCCTGGCCACCCACCTGTTCTGTCACGGTCTCTCTGTCCTAGTCTTGTCCCTCTGTACCCCTCGTGTTCCCTTGATCTGCCGGTTCGTCCTCGTTTTCCGTTGTCGTTTTGCCCCTCCTTTGATTAGGAGCGTCTGGGATCCGCTCCTTAAAGGGGGGGCTCTGTAACGATCCACACCGTCTTTTGTTTGTGTACCTTTTTTATTTAAGTTTTTGGCACTTTTTGTTCCACATTGTTCTTTGTTTATGCACTGTGATGGACCACGGGGTGGAGTATTTTATTTCGTCTAGTAGGTGTCTTTGGGTAACACTATTTGTGCCCTCAGGTTGATTGCTGTGAAACAGGTGTGGAGAATTGACTAATGAACCATGCTGCTCATAAGAAGCTAGAGGATAGCTGAACGGGGTGAAGCTTGGTCTTGCTGTTCGTTTGGCATGCTGACTCTCTCACCCTCTCCAGTCCAAGGCTTGATGTTTTTATGGTTTATCTTATACTTTAATGTAGTAATGGATGTTCTTTTTGATTAAATACATTTTTTGCAAATTTGGATTACGTTGCATGGCCTCTCCATTCATGTTACTACTCCTTGAGCCAAGGGGTTATAACATATGGGGGCTCGTCCGGGATCAAACTAAATTGGCTTAGGGTTGAAGATATTTGGTTAATTCTTTAATTAGGATTATGATTTGGTTAATTCTTTAATTAGGATTATGATTTGGTTAATTCTTTAATTAGGATTATGATTTGGTTAATTCTTTAATTAGGATTATGATTTGGTTAATTCTTTAATTAGAATTATGGTTTGGGTAATTCTTTATTTAGAATTATGATTTGGGTAGTTTTTTTAAGTAGAATAATTGGTTTGAAGAAAAATTTGGATTATTATTTGGGTAAAACAAATTGGGGAGTGTCATAAACGATTTTTTTGTTTTGTTTATTTTGATTAGTGGTTTTGGACTGGAGAGAGAGATAAAACCGTCCGACAGTCGCACTAAATTGCTTAAGATGTTGCGGTTTAGACTGCAATAAACCCTATAACCCTGTGTTAGGCTGAAGAGCGCTTAACGCTGTTTTTTTATTTTAGTTTGTTGTGTTTGGTGCGTCGGACGCGGGTAGACTGGTTAGCAGTTGAGCTGTATGTGGGCGTGCTGAAGACTAGGGTTGAGCATAATTAGTTGTTTATGTATTAGTTAGATACGGGGTGTTTTTTTTTTTTTTTTTTTTTTTTTTTTTTTTGCAGTTGAAGTGCGATCTGTTGGATCTGGTGAGTAGTATCTATTTGTTTGTTCAAATGTTCTTTTAGTAACAACAAATTAAGGCAAAGATGGAATTGTTACAGGATTTTTTTATTGCTCCTACGATGGGAAAATTAGGGTGTCTTTCGAAGGAGCAATTATTTAAAGTAGCTGAACATTTTGACTTTGAATTAGCTTTAACAAAAAGTACTAAGGTAAAACCTCTACGAGAGGCTGTAGAGGAGAAATTGAGAGAGATGTTAATTTTAACTTCAGAGACACATTCTGAAGAAGAGTTGACACCTGTAGGTAATTTGATACCTCGTGCATTGTTAGCGCCTATTGGGTTAACTTTTGAGCAACAGTTGGAGATCCTAAGTATACAAAATAAAGAACGTGAATTGGACAGACAACTTGAATTACAGAAATTGAAAATCCAAGAGCGAGAACAAGAACGAAAATTTGAAACCTTTAGAATGCAACAAAAAATGGAAGAAGTTAAAGTGGAACAGGATGCAGAACGGTTAAGATTGATCGGACAAGGAAGGCTTTCAGGTGGTTATGTTGATTCTTTAAATGATCAGGAAATTGTGGGGGCTAGTGGAAATCGAATGACAGGTTTAGTGCAGATGATTAAACTCTTACCTAAATTTAATGACCGGGATCCAGATGTGTTTTTTTCTCTGTTCGAAAGCTTGGCTGAGGATAGGGGTTGGAACGATGCTGAACGTACACTCTTACTACAAAGTGTTTTGGAAGGTAAAGCTCAAGAAGCCTTCATCTCACTTTCTTCTGAAAATCGAAAGAACTATATGGTAGTAAAAGAGTCGGTGTTAAAAGCATATGAACTTGTCCCTGAAGCGTATAGGCGACGTTTTAGGGGATGGGAAAAGGACGAGCGTAAAACACACGTTGAAGTGGCAAGAGAATTGGCCAGTCTCTTTAATCGTTGGCGTACGTCATTGTGTGTTAGTACATTTGAAGAGCTTTCTAATCTAATAGTTTTGGAGCAGTTTAAAAACATTATCCCAGAGCGTGTCGCGATTTATGTAAATGAACATAAGGTGACAACGGCTGCTGAGGCTGCCATTCTTGCGGACGAATATGTACTAATTCATAAAAGCGCCGGTGATTATTTTTATAAAAAGCCAATTAACAGCGGAAATGCAGTGAGGATGAGTCCGAAGAACAAATTAGAGCATGTTAGAAAAGTGGATCCAGATTCGAGTTGCAGGTATTGTTTGGAAAAGGGTCATTGGAAAAAAGAGTGCCCTATATTAAGAAATAAGTTCAAGTTCGTGGTTCCAAAATCTGTCGGTCTTGTGTCTACTACCGGATTGAGTTTAAAATCAGATGCAGGAGAAGTAAAGACTTACGGAAGGAACAAGGCTCTTTTGCAAGCAGGATACGAACCGTTCATAACTATGGGGACTGTGTCCTTGAAAGATTCGATGAAGGTACCTGTTAAGATATTACGTGACACGGGATCATCTGAATCTTTCTTACTGGATTCGAAGCTGCCGTTCTCTTCTGAAACAAATACGAGTAAAACCGTTCTAATTCAAGGTATTGGATTAGACATATTTTCGGCTCCTCTGCATCGAGTTCAGCTTGATTCTGAGGTTGTGAAAGGAGAGGTAGAAATTGCATTAAGATCAGTTTTGCCTATCGAGGGGGTGGATTTGATTTTGGGGAATAATTTGGCTGGGAGTAAAATATGGGGTACGGAAGTGTTTCCCGTTGTTAAAACCACTCCGGTTTGCTCGGTAGAAGCAGACAAATGTGTGCAAGAACTGCCTGAGGTTTTTTGTTCCTGTGCCATAACACGAGCGATGAGTAAGAACAAAGATATGAATGAGTATGAAGACCAAGAGAAATCTCCTTATGATCTTACTAAGAATTTGTCTTGGCTTGTTCCGTCATTTTCCCGGCAGGATGTGATTGTAGAGCAAGAAAATGATGCGCAGTTAAAACCATTGTTTGAATCTGCTAAAAAAGATTATGAGATGAAAAGTTTGGCTAGTGGATATTTCACACAGAACGGATTATTACTTCGGAAATGGACGCCGTGTTATGATAATCTTCTGGGTGACCCGGTGTTTCAAATTGTGATACCGAAGGTATTGCGGGAGTTAATTTTGAAAACCGCTCATGGTGATATAGCTGGTCATTTTGGAGTGAAGAAAACCTATCACAGCGTGATGCGTTATTTCTTTTGGCCTCGATTGAAGAGAGACGTGGCTGCTTTTATAAAAACTTGTCATGTCTGTCAATTGGTCGGAAAGCCGAACGAAGTGATCTCTCCTGCTCCGTTGTATCCTATACCTGTGGTGAAAAATCCCTTTGAGCATCTAACTATTGATTGTGTGGGGCCATTACCTCCTTCTAAAACGGGTTCCCTCTATATATTGACCGTGATGTGCCAAACTACGCGATATCCTGCTGCGTATCCGTTGCGAAATATTACTACAAAGTCAGTAGTAAGAGCTTTGACTCAATTTATTTCTATATTTGGGATTCCTCGTGTTATTCAGTCTGACAGGGGAACAAATTTCACGTCTTGTATGTTTGCCCAAATTTTGAAACAGTTGCGTGTAGATCATCAAAAAAGCAGTGCTTACCATCCTGAGAGTCAGGGTGCCCTCGAGCGCTTTCATCAAACATTAAAACAGTTGTTGAGAACGTACTGTACTGAATTGATGAAAGACTGGGAGGAGGGACTACCTTGGTTGATGCTCGCTGCTCGTGAGGTTATTCAAGAAAGTTTGGGTTTTAGCCCAAATGATCTAGTATTTGGACATAAAGTAAGGGGACCGCTCGCGCTTTTGCGTGATGATTTATTGGAAACTGAACCGCCTGTAAATCTTTTGAAGTATGTAAATGGGTTCCGATATAGGTTGTATTGGGCTGGTATAGTAGCCCGTGATAATCTAGGTAAGGCACAATCTAAAATGAAAGCTTGGTTTGATCAAAAGGCAGAAAACAGGGAATTCCATTCTGGAGATCAGGTTTTGGTGATGCTTCCAATAATTGGTTCCACTTTTGCTGCAAAGTTTTCTGGACCTTATACTGTAATTGAACAACTTTCACAACAAAATTATATGATTTCCACTCCGGATAGGAAGAAGAAGGCTCAGCTGTGTCATGTAAATCTATTGAAGCCTTATTTGTTTCAAGCAACTGGACCAAATGTCTCTGTCGGGGGTGCTGAAATTAAATCTGTCGCGTTTGCTGTAATGGGTGAATCCGGTTATTTGTTAGATGGAGTTGAGAAGGATATTTTTGATGAATATTTAATTCAACCGAGACTCTGTAATTCTAAGCAATTAAAGAGATTGGAGTCCATGCTTGGGCATTTATCTCAAGATAATGGTAAGGAATTAATACGTTTGATAACAGAGTTTCAAGTGCTTTTTTCTGATACTCCTTCGTGTACTGATATGATTCAGCACGATATTGATGTTGGTGATTCCCAACCTATTCGGCAGCGATTTTATCGTGTGTCTCCCGAAAAACAAAAACTTTTGGAATCAGAGGTTGTGTATCTTTTGGAGAATGGACTTGCGGAACGATCTAGTTCCAGTTGGGCTTCTCCTTGCCTTTTGATTACTAAACCAGATGGAACATTTAGGTTTTGCACCGATTATAGGAGATTGAACGCTGTTACTAAATCTGACTCTTTTCCACTTCCACGAATTGAAGACTGCATTGATTCGGTGGGGTCAGCTGAATTTGTTACGAAGATTGATTTACTTCAGGGATATTATCAGGTACCTCTTACTTCTCGTGCTCAGGAAGTTTGTGCTTTCACAACGTCTTCCGGATTATATTCTTATAAACGTATGAGTTTCGGTCTTCGAAACGCTCCAGCTACATTCCAGCGCCTGATGAATATGGTAATCTCTGGGCTGGAGGGATGTGCTGTGTATCTGGATGATGTGGTGGTGTATAGCAAGACATGGGAGGAACATCTTTGCCAATTATGCGCTTTATTTACTCGTCTTGAGACAGCAAAGTTGACGGTAAATTTAGCTAAATGTGAATTTGCACGTGCCACTGTGGTTTATTTGGGAAATGTGGTAGGGCAAGGTAAAGTGTGTCCTGTTCGGGCAAAAGTCCATGCCATTGATAAATTCCCTGTTCCTTCTACGAAGAAAGAGCTAATGAGATTTTTAGGAATGATTGGGTACTATCGGAAATTCTGTGAAAATTTCTCAACAGTGGTTGCTCCTTTAACGAATTTGTTAAAAGGCAAACAGAAATATGAATGGTCCTCAGATTGTCAAAACGCTTTTGATAATGCCAAACTTTTGCTGAGTTCTGCTCCCGTGTTAATGGCACCTTGTTGGGACCGTCCTTTCCATTTGAAGGTGGATGCGAGTGGGCTGGGTGCTGGAGCTGCGTTATTGCAGAAGGATGACAACGGCATTGATCGACCAATTAGTTTTTTTTCTAAGAAGTTTAATTCGTGTCAGAGGAATTATTCAACCATTGAAAAGGAGTTGTTAGCATTAATTTGGGCTTTACAACATTTCGATGTGTATGTGGGGGGAGGTTCTGTGTCTCTGATAGTATTTACAGATCACAACCCGCTTACCTTCTTACAGTCCTTACATAGTCCAAATCAACGACTTATTCGTTGGGCTTTATTCTTGCAGTCTTATAGCTTGGATATCCGCCATATTAGAGGGGTAGATAATATTATGGCGGATGCATTATCACGAGCTCCCTTGAACTAGTGATTATTACATTTTTGTTGGTTCTTCTCTTTATTTCTTTTACCTCATTTTCATGTTCTCAAGGTGCCTGAGAGCATTAGGAGGTTGAGAGACTAAGGGGTAAGTGGAACCAATGATTTTGTTGGATTTCTAAATCTGGTTAAAACTTATCCTGTGATAAATTGTTGTGTGTTTTTGTATTGTGTACAGAGTACCTTTTGTATAAGGGCCTCTGTTTTTAGGAGGGAGGTGTGATGGACCACGGGGTGGAGTATTTTATTTCGTCTAGTAGGTGTCTTTGGGTAACACTATTTGTGCCCTCAGGTTGATTGCTGTGAAACAGGTGTGGAGAATTGACTAATGAACCATGCTGCTCATAAGAAGCTAGAGGATAGCTGAACGGGGTGAAGCTTGGTCTTGCTGTTCGTTTGGCATGCTGACTCTCTCACCCTCTCCAGTCCAAGGCTTGATGTTTTTATGGTTTATCTTATACTTTAATGTAGTAATGGATGTTCTTTTTGATTAAATACATTTTTTGCAAATTTGGATTACGTTGCATGGCCTCTCCATTCATGTTACTACTCCTTGAGCCAAGGGGTTATAACAGCACTCTTTAAGTTTTGGCACCTTTTATGTTCCGTATTGCCTTTTGTTTTATGCACTCTTATTTTGAAGTCTTGTCATGTCCCGTTTTCCCTCCTTGTCTATGTGTCTGGTTTTCATTGGTTTATTGTTTGATTATCTTGTTATCAGTTCTAGTTTTGTCATTGGTTTTAGTTAATTGCCTTTTTACCTTGTTATGAGTTCTGTTTGTCCATTTGGTCTATGTTTCCCCTTGTTTTGTATTTAAGCCCTCATGTTCACCTTGTCCTTTGTTGGTCGTTGTTAATGTTTGATGCTCTGTTCCTGTAGTTCCCGAATCCTGCCTTGGTCCGTGTTCCTGCCTGTGCCCTCCTTGCAAGACCCCCCGTGTTATTTTCTTGTGTTCTTCTCTTTATTTTCCCCTCGTGGATGTTTAATTTGTTCCTGCGTTAATACTTCCCTTTACCTTGTGAAATTTAAATAAAGCTGCATTTGGATCCTTACTCCCTTGTCTGCCCTCTTCATGACAGTGACCTTCTCCATATTTGTTTTTGTACTACAACTCAAGTATTGACCCAGTAATGCATTTAATTATGCACTTCAGTATAAGGATATTTATGCACACAGCAGTACGTCAAACTTCCCAAGAGTATTTAACGTCAACTACCCATGAATTTATAAATGTTTGATCATCATTCTGGGTCATAATTCATCATCTCTAACCCTTACCTCTTTATAGAACACTCACGCACCGGTGCCTTTTGCATCCTGCCACCATTAAATTTGTGTCTAACCTCATCAGGCTTCCAACTCCACAACCTGATGAGGCGTTGAAAAGGACTGTAAGAATTGGACTTAAGGAACATGAAAAAATGACAAACCCAATTTTATTGAGGATGTGAAGGTAGCAAACAAAATCTTAAACCAAAATATAACATAAACAGACTAAAACATAACTTCACTTTGAAGACTTGATAAAAACATGAACTTGACAAGGTCAGTTTTACACAAAACCATTGAAATACACAACCAGAGACAAGTGAAAAGAGATAATGGGTTTAAACAAGGGTTAAACAAGATAGCACGACCAATCAGCTTAAACTGATCAGAAAACAATACTAATAAACAAGTGACAAGACAGGTAACACCTGAAAACAAAGAAAAGGGCAAACTCAGACATGACAAGATGCTACAGTTTCAAAATACAAAACACATTAACAACACAAAAACAAGACAAAAGACCAACAGAACCATTCCAAGAAAAGACAATCCAGCTACAAGGTCTCAAAATTCTTAAATCTGAACTGGCAGTTTTTGAAGGCTTCTGATATAATTCTAAATGTAGACCATGCAGTGTTCATGTTTGACAGTATGAAAGAGATAGAGAACAGACATCCAGGGAAGACTCAATACAACACTAAGCATGCATGAAGTGTGCCATGATCATTGCAATGAGCAGCATACATATCATACGTCACACAAAAGTGATTATCACACATGCGTTTTTGCTCCACCATTAATGTCTTTGAGATACTAAGCAACAAGAAATATCATTGAATGTCTCATAATTTCTTTTAATTACATATTACGTTATCGTTTACTAATATCAGAGACCCCAGATATTGAACTAATTTATATTCACCAAGAAAACACTTTGACCTAAACATAAATGAGTCCTTTTGTTACTTTCTGCGATCAAAGCAACTGCAAGCTTTTTTCTCTCTTCCAAATACATGTTTTCAATGTTTATTGTGCACACCTCCTGCTTTTTTTACATGACAATCTCATAAAATCGCCCCTCTGTGACGCTTTCTGCAACTCTTGTCATGTGGAGGGTCGAAGCGGTGCTTGTTGCTGGCGTTGAACGGAGCATTGACGCCTCAACTCGACTCATGTTAAATGCGCTTTACAATGACGAAAGGACATTTTTGAAATTGAAAATGATTATTATTTGTCTATTCTTGTGGTCTTTTCTGGTAAAAGCCATGCTCAACAGTGGAAAATGATACGGTAGATCTGCTTTGTGTTTATAATTCATATAGATTTGTTCTTTTAATGCTTAAACACTCTTGGTAGATTTCGGTCATGAACGACTTAAAATGATTCACTGACTCACTCATAGCACACAAGACGCTCATGTTGTCCAGGAGGGGTCACTGAATTAATCAGTTAATAAAATTTAACAAATTTGTGAAACAGAAGCAAGCCTCACCAAAATACTCAGCTAATTTTGCATAATTGTAAACTTGAATAAAGTTGAATCACTAAAATAGCTGGAATTGGTGCTTTAATTTATTCTTATAAATAAATATCCCCAGAAAAATTGTTCATGGACCAGTGATTGTCTTCATCCCTGTAATTTGTTGTGGCATTGCAAGAACAAATCTACAAATTAGAAAAGAAGAAAATTTGTTGTTTTTTCATGACCCATTTAGCGCTCTTGCCACCGGTGACCTCACACAGTGTAGCCTACCTATGTGACTCTTTTTTTTTTTTTTTTTTTTTTTTTTTTTTGCATAGCCGAATTTCAAACATTGCCACCCTGTACTGTTAGTAAACATGCTGCTAAGACTTGAAGTTCTTGAAAATGAAAAATATTGACAATGGTTAGCCTGTGTGGGATAGTGGTGTGCCGTAGATTTTATTTAGTTTTAAAAAGTGTGCCGTGGCAGAAAGGTTGGGAAACACTGGTCTAAATAACGTATGATTTGTGTAGCTGGGAAATTGAAAAAGAGTTGCCATATAAGCTTGGTCTTTTTGCAGGGGCATTTTAAGGTAGTCATTTCTTGTTTCTACTGTACATGAGCTTGAGAGATGATCTGATTGACAGGCTTTCTGATTCTTGTATCATTTGAGTTTAGTTTGAAAATATATTATTTTCAGGTTTGTGACATTTCTTAAAGGGAATGTTCACCCAAAAATATTCTGTCATCATTTAATTACCCTCATTAGTTTCAAACACGTATTACTTTTTTCATCCGTAGAACATCTGTGAGATGTTAGGCTGTATGTTAGCCTCAGACACCATTCACTTTGATAGTATTAAAAAAATTGCAATGAAAGTAAATGATGCCAGGAACTTTTTTGGGTGAAATATCCCTTTAAACCTTTTTTTTTTCCTCCTGGAAATGCATGCATCTCTACATTTTAACTGACAAAGAAAACCTTGAATTTGTAATTTTGTTAATTTTTGTTAGTGTAATCCCAAGTCTTATTTCTTTCCATAGCCCATTGTTACTATAGCATGCCAATGCCATATCTTTCATTTATCAAGGCGCACAGGGGATAAAGCTATAGATCAGTAATTAAAACCCAGGTAGTGCAGTATATTTTCTTGTTTCTCACATTTATGTGAACATAGCACCATTTCATGCCAATGATAAATCAAACCTAGGTTGTTCCTACCCACTTCGATCTCTAAATGCCGACAGCCCAAAATAGGCTTTCCTTAGAAAACAGTCCTCTTTTATTTCGTTCTCCCCTTTGTTTCTAGTGGCAATGAAAGGGCCTATTTTCAAATCTATAATTTTTCAAGGTAATTTGCAGTATGAATTAAAGCAGCATGGCCCATTGATGCACTTTGATCAGTGCTGGCGTTTTGCGGCTTTTTTCCGAGTTGTGGGATTGGACACAGGGGAATGAAGTACCTCTTTGCTGTATGCTCTAATTCCCTCCCTCTGCACTCTTGCTTTTGAATGGCCCTTTGAGACCTTGGGGCCACAATAGCATCATAAGTGCGGTGTCTTAGACAGTGTGAGTGTTTGTTTGGAAGAGCATGTTTTCCTCTGCTTATTTGGCCCAGGGTATCATAGAATGGAAATGGAGATTGGAGATAACTGTGGCAGCGGGGGCGTGGTCAAGCGCCCGTCCGAAGGGAGAAAGCGGTAAGGGCGCTTGCACCTGAGTTAAATTATGTCTAACACCTGTCTCTAATTTCAGTGAGTATGGGGAGAGCGGCATAAAAGAGCACCAGTGCCCCCAGTCGAGAGAGAGAGCGCCAGTCTAGTGTTGGCAAGCCAAATTAGAAAAGCTGCATCCATTATAGATACCCTTTTCGTTCAGTTCTGTAACTTTACTTTGGAAAGATTAAAAAGCCTTACCTTTGTGTTCCACCCTGTTTCCGCGTCCCTTCCTCCTCTGAAGTCAGTTCTTGTTACACTGGTGCCGAAACCCGGGAAATTAGAAGAAAATATATATCCGTCCATGGAGAAGGGTCACCCCGTAGAGTCCTCCCAGCTGGCCGAAGTTCTCCAGTCCCTCGCTACTTTACATCAGAGCCACCAGCAGTCTCTGCTTGAGCTCAGGCAGGACCAAGATCGGCAGTTTTTTGAAATCATGCGGGCTCAAGCGGAGGATCGACTCGCCATCCGGAGCCTACTCAGCCAGGAGGCCGCCATGCCGCCCCCGATCACGTTACAGAAGATGGGGGCGACCGATGATGCAGAAGCGTTCCTCGATCTCTTTGAACGGACCGCTGAGATCTGGGGCTGGCCGCAGAGTCAGTGGGCAGCTCGCCTGATTCCTCTTCTGTCCGGGGAAGCCCAACTTGCGGCTCAACAATTGCCGGCATCGAGCCTCCTGGTCTATGGGGACCTCAGAAAAGCCATCCTGCAACGGGTTGGTCGGAGCCCCGAGGAAAGCCGTCAACATTTCCGGGCTATGAAGCTGGAGAAGTCCGACCGCCCGTTCGCCTTTGCCCAGCGGCTCCGTAATGCCTGTCGAAGGTGGCTGCTAGTGGGGGACCGCGACGTCGAGGGACTTGTCAATCAGGTGGTGCTGGAGCAGTTCATTCATCGGTTGCCAAGGAAAACGGCGGAGTGGGTCCAGTGCCACCGCCCGGCGTCGCTGGAGGAAGCCGTCCAGTTAGTGGAGGACCACATGGCAGCGATCCCAAGGACGGATGAGCTCTCTCTCTCTCTCTCTCTCTCTCCCTCTCTTCCCCCTCCTGTGTTTCCTTCCGCTCCTCCCCACTCCCCCCAACCCTCTCGCTCTGTCCTCTCTCCAGGTCCCGTTGCTGCCCCACGCAGGCGAGGAGCCTGGTTGAGACCAACACCGCCATCATCAACATCAGTCCATCCCTCCTCCACCACCTACAGCCGTTCTCCCCCTCAGGTGGGGGCGTCCGTCAAAGCAGGTACGGGTGTGGTGTCTGGGCCGGCATGTCGGAGGTCCGGGGACCCGAGCCACTTCCGTGAGCGGTGTCCGTTGATGAAGGTGGGGGCAGTGGTCCGGGTCGCCGATCTCCCACATGCTGCCCCCGATCGGGCTGGAGCGTACCGGGTTCCGGTAAGAATCCAGGGGGGTACACACCAAGCTTTGCTGGATACTGGTTGTAATCAGACCACCATCCATCAACGTTTGGTTCAACCCAAGGCTTTGGGCACGGCTAAGCGGGTAAGGGTGAGGTGTGTACACGGGGATGTTCATAGCTACCCGATGGTGACCTTGCTGCTTAAATTTCGAGGGCGAAAACATAAAGTGGAGGCAGCGGTTAGTTCCCGCCTCACCCATCCTCTGATTCTGGGGACCGATTGGCCTGCATTTAAGGATGTTTTGGGGGAAACTGGGAAGGATGGGTCCTGCATTGGAATGGGGAGATGTGCGATGTGCGATGCTCTGGCAGGGGAGGCGGAGCCGGGGCCATCCTCGGCTGCTCCGAATCGGGATGACGAGGGAAGGGGCGGGCCTTCCGCCCCTCCCCTCCGCAGGGAATTCCCTGACGTAGATTTCCCTTTGGAGCAGTCGCGGGATGAGACCCTTAAGCACGCGTTTGATCAAGTGAAGACAATTGATGGTCAGCGTCTCCAGCCAGACATCGCTCTCACATACCCCTATTTCGCAATTATAAATGAGCGGTTGTATAGAGTGACGCAGGACACTCATACAAAAGAAAATGTAACTCAGTTGTTAATTCCACGGAGCCGTCGGGAAATGCTTTTCCAGGCGGCTCATTATAATCCCATGGCGGGTCATCTAGGGGAAAGGAAAACACTGCTCCGTCTAATAGCCCGTTTTTATTGGCCGGGCATTAACGGCGACGTTCGCAGGTGGTGTGCGGCGTGCCGCGAATGTCAGCTGGTAAATCCACCGGCCACCCCAAAAGCGCCATTGCGCCCCCTTCCATTAATCGAGGTTCCCTTCGAAAGAGTTGGAATGGACCTCGTCGGGCCATTAGATCGGACAGCACGCGGACATCGTTTTGTATTAGTCCTGGTGGATTACGCAACACGATATCCGGAAGCAGTGCCTCTAAGCAATATCTCTGCACGTAGTGTTGAGGGGGCGCTCTTCAAAATAATCTCCCGGGTGGGTATTCCGAAAGAAATCCTCACCGACCAAGGCACAACATTTATGTCACGCACACTTCGCGAACTTTACGATCTGTTGGGCATTAAATCAATCCGCACTAGCGTATACCATCCGCAGACGGATGGCCTAGTGGAACGATTTAATAAAACGCTCAAGAATATGATTCGTAAATTCGTGCACGAAGATGCTAGGAATTGGGATAAATGGCTTGACCCCCTGTTATTTGCAGTACGAGAGGTCCCGCAAGCCTCCACGGGATTTTGCCCATTTGAGCTGCTGTATGGGCGGCGCCCGCGCGGTGTGCTGGACGTCATCCGTGAAGCCTGGGAGGAAGGACCTTCGAATAGTAAAAATGAAATTCAGTACGTTCTTGATCTTCGAGCAAAACTTCACACATTGGGGAAACTAACACAGGAGAATTTGCTCCAGGCTCAAGCACGCCAACGCCGGCTGTATGACAGGGGTACTCAGCTAAGGGAATTTGCACCGGGAGACAAAGTTCTTGTATTGCTACCTACATCGAGCTCCAAATTACTCGCCAAGTGGCAAGGGCCCTTTGAGGTCACACGACGAGTGGGGGATCTCGATTATGAGGTTAAATGAACCGATAGGGGGGACGCACGTCAAATTTACCACCTCAATCTCCTTAAATTATGGAGGGAGGCGGTCCCTGTGTCATTGGCTACGGTGGTTCCAGAGAGGGCGGAGCTCGGACCGGAGGTGAATCCAAAACCCGATTACAATGCCCCGGTCATTTGCGGAGACCACCTCTCCCCGTGCCAACGCTCAGAGGTTGCCAAGTTGCAAAAAGAGTTTGCAGACGTGTTTTCTCCTCTACCGGGTCGTACGAACATCATCGAACACCACATCGAGACCGAGCCGGGGGTGGTGGTTCGTACCCACCCTTATCGCCTCCCCGAGCATAAAAAGAAAATTGTTCGGGACGAATTGGATGCAATGCTCGATATGGGGGTAATAGAAGAGTCCCACAGCGACTGGTCTAGCCCGGTCGTTCTTGTTCCCAAGAGTGACGGATCGGTCCGGTTCTGTGTGGACTACAGAAAAGTCAATGCGGTTTCTAAATTTGATGCGTACCCAGTGCCTCGTGTTGATGAACTGCTCGATCGGTTAGGTACTGCTCGCTTTTATTCAACATTGGATTTAACAAAGGGTTATTGGCAGATCCTCTTGACACCAATTTCCCGTGAGAAAACCGCCTTCACCACGCCGTTCGGATTACACCAATTTGTGACACTTCCGTTCGGTTTGTTTGGGGCTCCAGCCACGTTCCAGCGTCTGATAGACCGTATCCTCCGCCCGCACTCCGCTTACGCCGCTGCCTATTTAGATGATATTATTATCTATAGTAATGACTGGCAGCGGCATATACAACACCTGAGGGCGGTCTTGAAGTCGCTGCGGCGGGCGGGGCTCACTGCAAATCCCAGGAAGTGCGCGATTGGGCGTGTGGAGGTACGGTATCTGGGGTTCCACTTGGGTCATGGCCAGGTGTGTCCCCAAATTGATAAGACCGCGGCGATTGCGACTTGCCCTAGACCTAAGACCAAAAAGGGGGTGAGGCAGTTCCTGGGGCTGGCTGGCTATTATAGAAGATTTGTGCCTAATTATTCGGATGTCACCAGCCCGCTGACTGACCTCACTAAAAAGGGGGCTCCAGATCCGGTCCAATGGTCGGAGCAGTGCCAACAGGCATTTACACAAGTTAAAGCCGCACTCTGTGGAGGACCGCTCTTATATTCACCTAACTTCTCTCTCCCTTTCTTGTTGCAGACGGACGCTTCAGACAGAGGGCTGGGGGCCGTACTCTCGCAGGTGGTGGAGGGGGAGGAGCGCCCGGTGCTGTACATCAGTAGAAAGCTCTCCTTAAGGGAGACTAAGTACAGCACCGTGGAGAAGGAATGTCTGGCCATCAAGTGGGCGGTCCTCACGCTCCGCTACTACCTGCTGGGGTGGGCCTTCACTCTCTGCTCGGATCATGCCCCACTGCAGTGGCTCCACCGCATGAAGGATACTAACGCCCGGATCACCCGTTGGTATCTGGCTCTCCAGCCTTTTAAGTTCGAGGTGGTCCACAGACCGGGGGTGCAGATGGCTGTCGCCGACTTCCTTTACAGAAATGGGGGGGGTGTGTTAGGCAGGCCGGATGACGCCCCGGCCTGAGTCGGGCGGTGGGGGTATGTGGCAGCGGGGGCGTGGTCAAGCGCCCGTCCGAAGGGAGAAAGCGGTAAGGGCGCTTGCACCTGAGTTAAATTATGTCTAACACCTGTCTCTAATTTCAGTGAGTATGGGGAGAGCGGCATAAAAGAGCACCAGTGCCCCCAGTCGAGAGAGAGAGCGCCAGTCTAGTGTTGGCAAGCCAAATTAGAAAAGCTGCATCCATTATAGATACCCTTTTCGTTCAGTTCTGTAACTTTACTTTGGAAAGATTAAAAAGCCTTACCTTTGTGTTCCACCCTGTTTCCGCGTCCCTTCCTCCTCTGAAGTCAGTTCTTGTTACAATAACATACTGAGGTTGTGAGGCTTCTGGTCTAGACTGCATTGTGACGTTGCTGTGTTTGGCCGGTCTCTGACGCTAATGAAGTAGCAGGGTCTCAGCTGTCTCTCCTTTTAGTGAAACCGGCCCTCATATCACCCGAAGGATAGATGAGCTTTTGAACATTCTTCTATTTGTCTGTCTGTCTGCCTGTCTATCTATACAAGTGGCTTATCAACCCATCCATCCATCACTTGACTAGTCAGATTAGAGTACCAAAACTGTTGTATTAAATAATTAATGTCACAATATCATGAATTGTAGAGCCTAATGTGTGCCTTTTTAAACTTGTAAAATTATTAGGATAATGCACATGCTTTGTCAAGACTGGTACCTTCTACCTCAGTCTCTTTTTCTCTCCCCATTCAAATACTTAACACACATATCTGTTCCCATGTGTTCCTCTTAACAGTTGTGTAATAAAAAAATTATATCCCTGGAGGATGAGCTGTACTTCTTGGAATCCTCCTTTAACACTCATATTTAAAACATGGATCCCAATTCCTTGTGACTTATCCCACATATAGTGTTGGGGTAAAAAATTAACCCTTTTGAAGTTTGCTTCTGTTCAAAACATGGTTACATTCAACTCAGTGGTATGGTATTTGGTGACTTTTCCTACATTTGCTATCCACACACATACACACAGAGGGCTTGTATCCTGTTGTGTGGTGGTGTGACAGAAATACTCCCAGTCATCGTGTTCGGGGTCAAATTCAACCCCACATAGGAAATGAATGGATGAGATGATAAAACCGAGGATTTTTATTTCACACACACACACACGTTGATGCGACTATCCTTATGAGGACTCTCCATAGACATAATGATTGTACGAACTATAGATTCTATTCCCTAACCCTCAAAAAAGTATGTGTGTATGTGTGTGTGTGTGTGTTTAAGCGATTTGAATTATGGAGACACTAGAAATGTCCTCATAAACCACAGTTATAACATAATACCCTTGTAATTACCAGTTTTTAACCTAAAAAAAATTCCTCAAACCACACACACACACACACACACACACACTCACACACACACACAGAGCTCAAAGGCTGAGTTTCAGACAGTTGACCTTTTCCAATGTAAGAAAGTTTATGCTTTGGGGTGAGAGCTGCACCTTCACTGTTCATTTCTGTTTATTGCTGTTGGTTCTATTGACATTTCTTATTAATATCCTTTAATGAGTTATTGAATTGGGATGTTTGAAATAAATATATAACAAAAATCTTACTCCAAGTCTTCTCTTTGTAGCACCATGGTCTGTAATCATAACAAAATAGTGATATTTTTTATTTTTTAAGTCTTTGGTAACGACTAAATATAAATCCAAATGCATAACTTCTGATAAGATCTAAAACAAATCTGTTTGCTACAACCAAGCATATCAGTCGACCTCTGCAACAATCTACTGGTTATAGTTGTAATTTCAGGTCATTTTAATAATAATAATAAAAAATTATAATATTTTTTTGACCCCTAACACTAATGCAGATTTTACACTGCCCAATTTTCGTTCACCGACAGTTTTGTGGTGATCGCCGACAAAAGCCCAAAATCATAGGCAAATCAGAGCAGGCTCCCGTGAGTGACAATCGCAATGTATGAAATATCAAAGATGCAATCTGAGAGAATCGCCGACACGTCACCAATGCCAGTGAGATATTTAGAAAGTTATATATCTGGACCAGTTGGCAATTCCAAATCGCGCAATGTGTTTTGACTGAATATAACTGCAGTGTTGACCTACAGCCAATGAGAGAGCAAGAAACGGGGCACGGGAAGTTTCAGTGTGAGTCCTGATGTACCTGCAACAGGCTGCTGTATCGAGAAAGTCTCATTGGACCGAAGCAATGGGGGAAAAATTAGTGGAACATTGGCAGGAGCACCAGATTTGATGTTTCATCTGAACTGTACCACAACCGGGTAGATAAAGAGAAGAGTTGGCGAGAAATTGCCAATTCTCTTGGATATCAGGTAAGCAAATAGGTAGATTTTTCAGTAGGAGGTACTTTTTCATATCGTAACCAATAAAATGTATGATGCCTTTAAGGGATTAAAAACATACACATCATATTCTGAAATGCATAACATATGATCATGCATTTGTTTTCGTATCTCATATCACTTCTCGCGTGTATTCTGTTGTGAAACGTAATTTGGAATCTAGGCAGAGCTGTCGGGGATTTGTCACTAGTAAAATGTCTTGTAATGTGTTCACCCCTGTCGCTGATTCCTCCTGTAATATGAAAACGCAATGACTTATATGACAAGACAGACAGTTGTGTAATATGATTAGTACCA